>VVHJ01052536.1:18654-44961 GCA_015107715.1 Tylochromis polylepis
CCCCCCCCCCCCGATTGATGTCATCAAAGAAGCACAAACATGTGTACGTGTTTATGTATAGCACATATACTAAGCCTACTGTGAGGATCTCAAAAAAAAAAAGAAAAAAAAAAAGAAGTCTGTGTGTAGCTGCACTCATGTCATATCAGAATAAGTGGTGAGGCACATTGACAGTGGGCTGAGTTCTATATTTTTTTTGTTTGTCGTTTGGTTTTTTTCTTATGATATAAAACCAATGTTTGCATTAAGGCTACAAAGCTTGAAAGCAAAGAAAGGATCCGATTTTCGCATTTACAGTTACATTTTGCGTAAACAATGAAACTCAAATTGTGAGAGTGATTTCTTTCCTCAGCCAAAAAAACAAAAACAAAAATCTAAATCACATAACCCAAGTTTTTCAACCCTTCTTCTGTATTTTCTACTAGTAATTTGTAGTATAAAAGCACTTGGTCTTCAATACTTTGGTCAGCAACAGATTAACAATAACAAAGATTACTTCTGTGTGACGTACATAAAATGACTTAAAGAAAAATGGAAATATATAAAGTGTAGTGGCTTTCTGAAGCTCGGTCCATGTTTACAGTCATATTTCTTGCAGTTCATTTCAAATTGATTTGAATATTCACCAGTGCACTCTTCTGCTTTTGTTTGGTTTGACTTGCTGCTGCAAATTTGAAATTTTAACCCAAACATAAGCACAACTTTCCCCATTGTGTAACTCTTCACTATTGCCAATAATCAACTAAATGCAAATCAAATAGTGTGAAAACTTTTATGCAAGGAGATTCTGGAGAGTGTTGAAAGATAACATGTAAAGATCCTTTCATCAAGGCAGGTAACTCTAAAACGAGTCACATGAACCACTGTGAAAAGTGCAGCCTGTGTCAACTCATAAAGTAGTATACTGCTGTGTGTTATTCATGGTGACAGATTGAGAGCGCTAACAACTGAAATATACTGCATGGATAATCCCATGGATATTTCCACTGTGCAATGATAATGCCACATTTTCTTCCTGGACATGTTAATGAACGCGCAACTAAGGATGAGTGTGTAAATTTGGACTGTCTGCAGTACGAAGGTCAGAAAATCAAGGAAAGGGTGCTATTAAGACGTTAAAGAGGCATTGTTCCACTTTCACTTTTTTAATGTGTGTGTGCTTCAACTGAGCATAGCAAAACAAATTAAAGGCAGCATTTGGGCTCCCACCTTTTCTCCACAGGACTACAGTATAATCACTGGCTGTTGGTCCTAGTCTATACAATCTGAGTATAGTTTTGGTGCAAAGTACGATCGCTTTGGAAAGTTTGGCTCACATTTTGCTGAAACACTCCTTGGCATTGGACCATACCTGGATTCCCTGTAATAGTACACAAGTACCAGAGAAAAGGAGTGACTTTGAGACATTAAAAGACAAGACAGAAATATTAAACATGGTAAAACAGTGGTACTGTTGAACAAAAGACCAAATGCTAGCAATTTGTATAAATCCAAACAAGAATAAATGTCCACACCTTCTTACACATGCTGATCTGCATAATGGCATAGTTTATCAGCGCCTCACGCAAATCTTTGTCCTTCTGCTCCTTAAAACGTTCGATGTCATCCCATGCTACTCGCACAAACTCCCTGGTGGCACAGTCACAAAGACGCATGATACTGTTAGTCTGTTTGCATGGAGAAGAAGCACAGGGAGAAGAACAAAAGAAGAGGTAGAGGACGAAGAAAAGGAAAACAATGCAGCATTTGCTTTGTTCCTTATTTTTTTTATTATGTTCTAGATCCTGCATTTTGTACTGATACAGCTGGGCTTCTGTTTTTGTGTTTTGAAAAATACTGAACAGAACTACTTTTTAATTACGCACAGAACCTCAATTTGTCTGTCAACACTTTGAGCAAATAACTCAGTTCACTAGTTTGTGTTTTGCATTTATGTTGTTCAGTTGTGACAGTTCAGTCACAAAACTGACAGATTATGTGCTATATTTTTCACACAGAGGAAAAACAGTGAGGAGGAGAAATTTAAAATAGGGACAATTTCAAAATAGGTGAGTGGCTGATAAGATAGTGTTGCGCTTACTGGCACTCGGTGTTCTTCTCCTTGACCGTTTCCTCTCCTTCCTGAATGCTCTGCTCCAGGGCTGCTAATCTGCTCTCTCTTTGCTCCTGGCTCTCTTGGCCAAATAATTTACTTGTCATTCCCTTCAAAGAAAAGATTCGCACCGTCTGCACTCGCACACAAACAGACCCACACGGACAAACAGACGCATACATTAAATTATGTTCACAAGAATTTGGATCACAATGGTGTTTTTGAGTACGTGCCCACTTCTGGTTCTTAATTTGCACATAGCGTGCAAGGAGAAAGACAGATTATAAGCCAGAGTGTGTGAAAGTGTGTTACCCCGGTTGCCAGCTCTTCTTTCTGTTGTTTCTTTTGGGCAAGGTCCTGAGCTGCCATCTCCAATTCATACTGAATCAGCTCATGTTTTCTGCATACTGACCTTAACGCACACACAAATTGAAAAATGTTTTAAACCCCAACAGCCCCCAAACATTAATGTGTTCTGCTACAAAGACTATAAACAGTCAACAGAATGTATTTACATTTACTGTAAATAAAGATGTGGGCTGAGTCTGATCTAAGTCTGATCTACAAAACTGACACTCTTTTCTCTGCTGAATGATGTTTTAATGCTTACAATATAATTTGATTTATTCAGAAGAACAGATTTTTACCAAACGTAAAATAGGAGATATACAGTGTCAGAAATGTTACACACACGCATCAAACAAAATAAGGAATAGATGAGGTGAAGGTAAAGTATGAAAAACAAAATATCCAGGCTTTCCAAGTTATGCCAGCAGAAGCCTTGTTGGTATGAAGTGTCCTTTTACTGTTTACATGACTGTGCTATGGAAGACATCAACAACAATAATGACAGCTTCCTGTTCCTGATATAAATCACTGCTGCATCGGCAACTGAGCTAGAATACCTATTTCAGCACAATGATTATTGTATAATGCCTAAAGTTTAATTCCATGTTTTTACATATGGTGGGATTCATGTATACAACTTGTATGCAACTTGTTGGAAAATGTAACAAACTGTGCACAAACCTACAGCATATTCAGAGCATCTGTCTACCCTGTTAAGTGTGTTAGCTAAACCGACTTGTAATACACGATACGTTTCTTTCCTTTAAACCCTCGCTTACCTGACAGCATCAGTGTAGAAGAGGTATTCTTTCAGTTGGTCTGCAAAGTGCTCTTCCTCCTCCAGAATGTCATCAATTGATGCAGCATAACTGGGATCATACGCAAAGTCACAGCAATACCAAACATTATGTGTTTGTGTCCATCAGCAATTCAGGTAACACCTTTACTTACGTGTCCATGTGGTGTCCAGCACTCTGCAGTCCATCTCCCATCTCTTTCTCTATGGCGCTCCACTCACTAAAGACATAAAAAATGTTCATGTATACTTGACTTGAATGCAGCAGCTCTCTTTGCTCACTAAACAGAAAAATGGTTGTTTGAAATAATGATTGTTTTTTAGTAGTAGAGTATCTATTATATCATGACTACCCAAACAAAAGGAGATTGTGTGGGCATACAGAAACAAAGAAGGCAGTTGAGGCATATCTATGAATAAAGGAATTTCCTAATGACCCACAACAATCCTTTAATGCTAAGTACATTATTACTGCAGGTGAACTTTTTAACCTAATTCAATATAAGGTCAAATATCGTCTGCCTAAAATATGCTTTTACTCTGCTTATATAAATGGATACAGGACATACAACCTTAAGTTAGTTAAAAACTGTAACTATAATTTGTAAGTATAACTATAATTTGTTACTGTAGAAAACACAGTGAGAGTAGAACAGGTGTTCCTCACCTGAAAACTCTGCCATAGTTACCGTGGACTTTGTAAACTCCATATAGTCTGTCTGCTACTCGCTGAAGAAAAAACAAAATGAATCATTAGCAACAGACAGGTTACTACATTAGATTGTCTGCCTTAAAAACCTTGAAGAGATACATTTGGCATTAGAATGGAATTCAATAACTTTCTATTATTCTCAAAGTCTTGGATGCAGCCAGCTTTTAAATCACTATTAAATAATAAACGTTGGCATGCTGTGGAGTAGTTGTCCAAGATAAAATGGTGAGTGCACTGGTAAAGAAAGTCAAAATTCTAGGAAAGCATATATAGATTTTTATATTTCAGAGAGTAAAATGTTGGAATTTGAAGTTTCACAAGCAGCCACCAAGGGATGCCCACAGCTTGCAAAAAGCATCAACTTAAGATAAATCTCAGTCTCTCTAAACAAACATGCCAAAACTTACCGCTCGAATTCTGAGTAACTGAGAGATGACGCTGTTCAGTTCATCACTGTACTGTTTCAGTGCTGTAAACCGCCTAGAAACAAAACAAGAAGAAAAGTAACTGATTGAACAGTATTTTCTTTTATATTATTCACTCTGGACATGTGTTCTTTTGGTTTGCCTTGGACCAGACTAAATTATTACTTAACATGGTGGTAAAAATAAAATTTTCATATTTGTGCTCATAAATATATCCAAGTGATATATAAGTGATTATCACACATCTTACACCCTGTTTTTGATGCCTGATTGTGTAATCAATGTTTAATTTATTCTAGTTATTAAAAATTCCTGAGAAAGTATTTCACAATAGTTTTAAATCTGTCTAAATTGTGCAACTTGTATAAATCCTAGAAAATGGAAAAATGAAGTTAAATTTGGCTGTTTTTACACCCACTTGTCAGGATTCTTAACTCTGAACATGGCACTCAAAGACTTGAGTCTGGAATCAGCCTGTTAGAGAAAAGAATTACACACAAGGAAATTTATGAGAAGTGCTTCAAACATAACTCAGCTTGATTTTGTAAAACACACAAAAAATGCTGATAATGTAACATTATTAGTAAAGACATTCAGCAAGAGACACCAGATGGATGTTTTTAAAACGATGAAAGCATCAACAGAATCATTTACAGTGTATAAAAGATTGAAGGAGCCACAGACTGGTTTTTTTAAAGCTCTGAGCTGAGAGCTGAGCTGTTGCCATTTTAACTTTTTGAAACCACACATGAAGATTGCCGTGTGGATCTGATTGGAAATTCGAGGGACACTGCATGCTCCTATGCAACTTACTTCTTAACTGCAAATTAGACCCAAAAGCTTACCCTAGTTTATTGTCCTTCTGAACACTGATGGGACCAATAATTTGAAAAAGGGATAATCATACTCTATGTGAAAGTAGTGATTCAGCCCATAAACTCATCAGGAAAGTATTTACAGGAGTCATTGATCAAAAGAGTGGGCAGTGGTTTTCCCATGGTCTTCCATGAAACCATAATTTTAGATGCCCCCTGCTGGCCATTAGAAAGAATGACAATTTCTGGCACTTCCTACATCAGCTTCACTTTTCAGACCGGGAAGCTACTTGCATCTTTTACACAATGTGTGACCTGAACTTGAGTCTTTCAAACTCCATCTGATTGTACCTTATCTTGGAAGCCTGTTTCCAAAACCGCGTCCCTCCATCCCTTTTCCTGAAGAAATGACAGGAAAAATGCATAACAGAGTTGAAAATCAGCCACACTGTATAAAAAAAAACCCCAGAGTATTCCAGCTACAAAATGCAATGAACAGAGATAACCATAAGAGCAGTAATTTAAATCCGCATATGTAAGACAGAGACAAATCTACCAGGTATGGGTGCATAATAGCGCTAAAGGTCTTAAATTGTTTACAGTTCAGGCTCCATCTTTAACGTCAATTTGAAATCTGTTATACTATGAATGTGCAAGGTGTGAATATACTACATGCCCGGTTAAAAGATCTTCAAGGGATATGCAATATATGTTAGGCTGCTAACCTCAGTAATAAAGAGGAAGAAAATTTTGTCATTGGAGAGGACCGGATGTGATGCAACACGCAAGAGGAAATTTTCCAGGCCGACTCGCCGCCGCTCAACAAAGTCTGGATCTAGGTTGTCTGCTGAAAGCTTGTGCCACACAAACTCAGCCTGTAAGAGACACAAACAAGGGTGGAAACAAAAAAGTAAATGGCTGAGTATTATTTACTATGAAGTTGAAGGTAAGCTGTATTAGTTATAGTCACTTAATAATTTTCATTTAATTCTTTTTTTAAATTATTGATTAGTCCTTTCCCACCACCTACGCATTACTCACCCTTTTCTCTGGTAGTGGAGGGATGATAATGTAGGGATAGGTGACCAGCAGGTATGTTCGGAGAAGCTCAAACTCACTGTAGCGTCTCCACAAAGTGTCAGGTGCCGCTGGTGTCCCTCCCTCTGTTTCAGCAGGCCTGGACAAAGACCAATGAGGAAAAAAATAGTATTTCAGGTTTGTCAAAAAAGTGGTAGACGTTTCATTCATAGCAACTTCCCAGTTGACACAACTGTACTGTATGTCATATGACTGTATTTTCCCACTTCAATACTATAAAATCAAGACAAAAAAGGCTCATTTCTCCTTGTAGTGCAAACTGTAATACTTGCATCCAATCCAGCTCAATTCATCTGAGGTAAAAATAATAATAATAATACTAATAAAAAAAAAATATGCAGAAGAATGGAAAAATGGAAGTGTTCGCACTCCACCCCTCTTGTTACCCTACTTATTTATAAGCACTAAATATTTACATATGCTACACCTATGATGCAAACAGAAAAGCAAATGCTTCACTTTACAACCCACCGTATTTCAATGAGGTACACAGTGTATGTTTCCTGCATGTTAACAGTGTTCTTCCCTGTTCTCTTCTCTGCCTCTGCCACATTTATCTCCAGTTTCCTCAACAGAGCCGTCCCTCTTTCCACCATCTACACACACCAGAATGAATTATGAGTTTGGAAGCCAAAAAAAGGTAAATATATGGGAGAGTGTTGGCAGCAACGGACAGGGGCTAAAAGAACAGAAATATGCATGGAACTTCATGAGTATAAAATAAAGAGTTCTCTGTTTTGGTTAGCTGGAGATACTATAACACAATAGTACTGCATACAGGGTTATGGCAGGCGTGTGCAGGTCACAAGACAAGACCATAATCACCGAAATACTGGGGGGGGAGTTGCTTTAGTATTCGAAATTTAACCTTTCTAACAGGTTAACACTAAAAGAGCAGAATGGGCAACATAGCTACCATAAACTTAGGTTTACCGTTCAGACTTAATAGCTAGCAAGCTAACGTCAAGAGGACTAAAGTTTACCAAGTTTACCAAGTTCGCAGAAGCAACTTTAGGTCATTTAATTACTTTAACGCTAAGCCGCAGAAGCGAGTAAGCTAAATCTAGCGGGGGAAGCCAGTGAACGTTTCATAAAACTCCGAAAGCTTTTTGTAGAAACAGTGGAAAAGTCTTCGACGCTCCAACTGGCTAACCTTAAATTAGGCCCTATTTGAAAGGTTTTCAGCAGTGAAAAAAATATGCTTTGTAAACCTCAAGTATGGTTATTATGAAGAATAACAAAAGGTACGACCGTATTTATGATGTTGTTCTCAGATTCCGTGGAAGTGATGTCGGTGTTACTAATCACGGCTACTTCTTCGCTACTTACAGAGTCTGCCATGGTTATAGTCTGCCAGAGTACTGCCGCTGCTGTCAGCTGAGCTGGCAGAGTGGACTGTTGCTTGTTTTCTGCGCACGCGCAGTTCAAGGCTGGGAAATGGTTCGCTTTGGGTCGGTGACCATTAGCGCGCTTTAGTTTTTGCATCTAGGCAAATTATACGTATTAAGCTACTGAAAAATATTATCCCACACGCGAGCCCACAAGATTAAAGCAAAGACAATATTTAACAAAATAATAATGTTTTATAACTGAAATCATAGCAAATCACTATGCAAGCAAACAAACCGAAGATAGGTATTTTATTTAGCTTTAGCATAGCAAAATTGTTAATGTTCAGCTCTTACAGAATTAAGCAAATTTCCCTCGTGATTATGCAAAAGCATAAATAAACATAACATGGTTGCACGTGCGAAGCAGTTGCATAAATGATTTCTGCAAGTTGTAAAGCAGCTTTCCATACAATACTCCTCATTGTTGAACTCATTACCCTTTGCACAGCTTATTCGATACCTTTTTTTTGGAAATACTGACATCTGCTGGTTGGATTGTGGCACTCATTCGTTTCCACCCTATACTTTGTAAACTGTTGGTCTTGTAGAATCCCAAGTGTGTAAATGTCCTCCTAAGTGTAAATCTCAGTTGAATGATAATAAGCAGTGAGTGTGATATATGTTGACAGCTATCTGAATTTTTGCATTGTGTTTTTGGAACTTTTATCTATTTTGCATTGCTCTTATTTCTGTATATCTCCCTTTAATTTAGTCTTGAATCCAATTCTGCTTTCTTTCTCTTGGTTTTGTTTTATTTTTTTATGTTTTGGCTTTGATTTTTAAAAAAAATGTGCCACATTTAGCTCTTGCTTTGTATGCTGTGCATTGCCTTTTGCAAAGCATCTTTTGACATTTTTTTTTGTGTGTAAAAAAGGACTGTGCAGTTAAAAAATTGCTTGCTCTCTTATATGACCATAACACTAGTTTGTTGGTAAAACATGATATAAAATGAGGTTTTAGCAAATGAAAAAGTAGCAGCCATTGCCCTATACATTTACAGTATTTCTCGTCTTACACAATGACTTTTTGCCATTGTTTTTATGGTCGAAAAAAATGTGAAAAAGGTGTCATACATGATGAGTTTCCTCACTGTGGTCATATCTTTTCGTGCCTCATTTTTTTTTTGTAGATGGTTGTGGGCCCAGTTCTGAATGAGAGGGATGTGGTATTCCTCAGGCTAGTAAACAGCACAGAAACACGGCCTTTTAGTTCCTGTGGTCACGCTGTTGTGCAGTGTTTAATGTTTAAAGAGAAGGGTGGAGCAGGATTTAGTAAGGAAGCAGATGCCACTGGGCATGGAGTGGTGTGATGGAGTGTTATGGGATGTGGGGTGGATAGAGTGAGAAAAAAGGCATAAAAATAGAGAAACTTTATGATGGTAAAATGAAAAATATAATAATTACTTGTAAAATTATCGATGGCACAAACACACCAGGTATGGGTGGATGGAAGGAGTGATGGTGTGATGCGGTTTCAGGCTGCAGTGTGTCAGGAAACCAAAAGCTTGTGCTGTGACCAGCCGTTGTCTGAGCAACAGCATAGTTACCATTCTTTCCTGCCACTGACCTCAAACCAGCCACCACCACTTCCTGTCCACATATACCCGCACGCACACAAATATATAGACACACACACCTCTAGCCCTATTTGGCTCTCTATAATTGGCCATTTGACAACTTTTTAGAGCTCGCTGACCAATGGTCTTGAATGCTGAGCTACAATAAGCTTTGCACGGTTTCTGTGTGTACACGTGACTGTTGATATTTGGAGATTCTGAGCAAAAGCTCTTGGGTTTATTATAGATGTAGATATAGACATATAGACATATAGAGACTCAGTATCTCTATCACAATGACTGCTAACTATTTTTGTTTTGGCAAGTGAATATTGATTGTATTGATAAAATTAATATTGTGCATGCCAAAATCCATTAACTACTGCTGTTTTAATGTAGTTTTAATGCAGGTCTGTTGACCAGAGAAACATCTTTCATATCTGCTACCTGAATATTGCCACATAGCCACCTTTGTACTGCCTGCATACTTTGTTAATTCATTTGTTAGAGAAACACTGTTCTCCGTTGGTGTTTTGACTTTTGAACAGCAGATGGTAGCAAAAATCAAATAAAGCAGGCTACAGTCATCAATATGAATGACTATAACTGGTTTCTTTTGGTCAGGCATTTGACGAATCACAGAAGAAAAACACTAGTGGTGCTAATTGCCTGTAATTGTCAAATCATGACAGACATTCATGTATGTCCAACCTGGAGGAAACCTGGGAGAAAATTCAAGATATGCTGGAAAACTAACATTTCGTAGTTGGCTTGGGAATATCTTGGGGTCCCAGTTGGAAGAGCTGGGGGAAGTGACTGGAGGGATCTGGGCATCTCTGCCTAGACTCCTGCTACTGCTGAAGAAAATTCATGACTGCAATGATAGATGAATGGAAAAAATGTACAAATCATTTATCATTGTTAAAGAAACAATTTGTTAAGGTTTGAGTGACATCTGTGATTGCATATCTTTTATTCATACTTTGTCTTTATGACCCATCATCCTGTCAGAATACGTATTTTTATTTGCCTTTTTAAAAAAAAAAAAAAATGTTTTTCATGATTTTGAAATAATAGCATTATTGGCTTAGATACAATCATTTATGGGATTTTTTTAAAAAACAGATCTGATCAATAACAAATTTAAGGAAGTTGCATTTTATGTGTATGTTTATGTGTGTATGTGTGTACATGGCGTATGCACAAGGCTGGTCACGAAGATCATAAAGAGGAAGTCCTTGTGGTCAGTAGAAAGGAACACATGTTTTGCTCCATGTCATAGTCTCCATCCTTCATTTTCCTCTCATTCATCCTTCTATTCTTGCCTTTGAGAGTGGTGGAAAACTCATGCAGTGTGTTTATTTGCGTGGGTGAGTCTGTATAGCACACACATGATGATGCGGTGTACTTGGGATTACCTACAATTAAAGTATGCCCTTATGTGTTATTCAGATTTTGTTCAATGAGATTGATTGTTTGATTAGTTCTTCATGTTTTTATTTTGTAAGTAACCCCTGTGAACCTAATCTTTGACAGTTTATTAGAGTTATACTCTTATAGTAGCATTAGAAGCTTCTAGTTCAGAGTTATCTATTTCAAACTGAGCCAAAGGGTATATGATATAATACTGACTTTTACAAACTTTACCTCTCCTTTAACACTCACAATACTTGCATGAAATCCAATAAGAAAATATTATTTTCTTTTTCCTGCTGCACATTTTTTAAAATGTCCTCCTGATTTCCTCTCTCTCATCCATCACCAATGTGTTGACAAATTAAGACAAGCAAGTCTCATTGCAGGCTTCTCTGCATGACTGCCACAGCTTTTCAGCAAGCATGTGTATGCTGTTACCTTAGACTCGTTCTCTCTCTCTCTCACACACACACACACACACACACACACACACACACACACACACACACACACACACACACACACACACACACACACACACACACACACACACACATATGCAGTGTGAGTGTGAGCAATGCAGTATAATAAGCAGCATGGCAGAAATGTGGTCAGCTTTGCCCCATGTGCAATCGTTGAGAAGCCACATTAAAGCTTCTGGGTATTAAAGGACAAGCCTTGGTTGGCTGGGAGGGAATCTGTCATGCAACACAAAAACTGTGTTTTTCACCCTTTTCCCTCTTTCATGTCTTCTTGATCCTTTTTTAAAACTTCTCTTTCCAAGTCTTTTTTCCAATTTCTCTCCCTTTCTCTTCCAAATTTTTTCCTCTTCTTCATTTCTTTCATTCTGTGGCATATTAGACTCGGTTGTAATACTCCAGTTTAAAATGCTTGGACCGCTGGAATGTTCCGTCAAAGAGGTAGGCGGACCCAGGGGGGGGCGGGACAGACCAACATAACCAATTAAGGAGGAGATTGAGGTAAGACAGACAGCTTCTAAATGGTGTAATAACAACCTACTAAAATGTAATTACAATGCAATAGCAATAGACACTTCTAATGACAGGATGTATATGCCAACGTGATTTCCTAATTATGGCCTTGGCATAATGGGTGACTGTTAACATGGCGTGGAGATTATAGAGAGGTGTCTGAATACAGAAATTTAACCACATTGACTTGTACAGTGTTGAAGGGCATGATGACCTGGTAGATACCTGGTACCTGGTAGAACTCAGAAGTTAGGAAGTTCTATCAGGTATTGATCAAAACTAGGATAGCATAAGGATCAGTACTGAATGATATCATTAGTGTGAGTCTGACTGACTGATATGATTACGTAGTTAAATATCCACAGTACATCTTGCTTTCAGTCTATAGACTAGGTGATCCATCCATCCATCCATCCTTCTTTAACAGGAGGAGTGGATGGTGGCGTCCATTATTACAGAGCATCCCAGAATAGAGTCTCGTTTTATTACAAGTCCCTCTGGTTGCCGTGGCTACCCAAATTACAGGCCAGTCTTCTCACACATAAAAAAGGTTGCGCTGCCGAAAACCAGCCACCTCAATAAAGGATGGATTAGAAAATCCTTTGCTTTTTTCCCTTCCTTTCCTTTTTGAAAGGTTTTCTGTACATTTTTTTCCCTCTGGTGTTTTGTTTTATGTTGGGGTGCAGCGGTCTTCTTCAGTGGTTCTGCTCCCCGACCCTGCGGCGGGAAAATACGCTCACTTGTGGGTTTCTGGGAAGGCAGCGGTGAATGAAACATCTGCTGGGAGCAAGATGTATGTAAGTGTGTGTACATGTGTGTGAGAGCGAAAGAAGAAGAAGAGAGTGCGTGCAAATAGGGACATGGCCTTTGCATCCTGTGCTTGTGGATCCTTTTAAGTGATACCAAATAGTAAGAGATAGTAAAAAAAAAAATGAAAAGGCTATAAGTTTTACTTTTACATTGAGTAAAACTGTAGGAAGAGACAATATTTTAAAAGATATCTTTTAAATCTCATTCTGAAGAAAGATTTTGATAGTTGAGCGTAAACAAAATGAAACAAATTGAAAAACAAAAAATACCCATATAATTTCAAATACCTGCATTACTCTTTTAGGTGCTATGCCAAGGCAAAGACACTAGCAATCTTTCAGCTGAAAAAGTAAAAATGATAACTTTATCAAATGACACCAAGCATCACTCATGTAAACACATACTGCCAATGTGAGTCTTAACATGCTTTACTGAGGTTCTGTCTGCTTTGTGACATCCCAGACTCTAGTAAATAGCAGAGTCTGGGATGTTGTTGTTAAGCTATGTTTCTGCAAAGAAGAAAGCACAGCATTCACTTGGTTATGCTTGGTAAACCTCAGAAGATATGATCCATTTTGTTGTCTGCAGAGCAGACATTAGCATTTGGGACTGTCATTTTGGGCAGGCTGAAAGTTTACCAATGACAGCTTGCCATGCTTTCAGCATACCTGCTTCTTGGCTCATATTAGCTTGATAGCTAGGTCAAAGTCATTCGGCCTGGGTTTAGCAGAAACTATGGCTTAAACTAAAACAGCAGTACTTGTTTCTTATTAATACCTTTGTGCAAAATGTTAAAACTAAACAAAATTATCAAAGTTGTCAACAACTAGGAGTTAAGAATTAAGTATTTTTTTATACTCTTATAGTAATATAAAAGCTGGCTAGTGAATTCAAACCCTGGATCTTCTTGGTGATGGTGCTAACCACTGTACCCCATGGTCCCAGAACATGCAATCTGCAGAGAAAAGTCCTAGCTGGCCTTTCTGTGTGGAGTTTGCATGTTCTCTCTGCATCTGTGTGGATTCTCTCCAGGAGTTTCTCTAGGTATTTTATTTTATTTCATTTTATTTTATTTCGAGGGGTCTTTAAGGGATATATATTTCAGTGTGCTAAAATCATGTAAAAAAATGTTATAACGAATAGTTTTGAGGTACAGTTCACTGAACGGTTTACTGAAGAAAATCTGTACCTTTATGAATATTTAAACTGTTTTTAAGTGGTCATCATTCTTTTCCTTCAGTTGTGAGATGACTGTTAGTCATAGATCAAACATATCAACTATATGTATGATCAGAGATGGTGCTGCTTTAGAAAGATCCTCTCTTACAGTGAGAGATCACTATGAAATACATTCTAAGGATCAAATTTGGTCAAATTTGACTCAGCAGTCTCATTAGAACGGTTGTATAATGCCTTGCTGTTTTCAAAAAGGGACACTCTCTTTGCTCTGTGACTGTTGTAAATACAGTATGGAGTATCTTTTAATTTTATTTAGCTATGTGTTTCTCTGTGTCTTTTCTGAATTGTGGACCTTGTGGATACAACTTGTTTAGGGACTGAAGTAAGTCTTACCTTTGTAAGACTGGCTGATAATCACAAAACACACTATACAGGCAAAAGTAATGAGCCACTTATCCACTTATCCTACTGGAGCTTTTATGATATCCCACTCCAAATTCATAGCCATCAATATGGAGTTGGCTTTTACTCGCCTGGGAAGGGTTTCTACAAGATTTTGGAATGTGTCTGTGGGAACATTTGCCTGTTCATCCAAAGTGCATTTGTGTCAGACACTGATGTTGGACTTAGGGTTTGGCTCGCGATCTCCATTCTGAGGCGTTTGAGTCAAGTCCTTCCACGCTAAACTCATCCAACCATGCTTTTATGGTCTTTGTGTTGTGCACTGGAGCACAATCATGCTCTCTAAACAGTTCCCACAAAGGTAAAAGGGATAAGGGGCACAGGCCAGCCCCAGAAAAAACATTTAAAAAAACCCAAATAAAAACATAGCATTGTCCCACCTGCACCAAACACACAGCTAACACATTGCAGTCAGGTAGGCAACATTCTGCTGGCACTCACCAAAACCAGATTTGTTTATCAGGCTGAAAGAAAAATAGAGAAAATTAAGTCATTACTCCAGAGAGCACATTTCCACTGCTCTAGAGTCCAGACATGTTTTACATGACTCCATCAGACATTTAGCATTGCACTCCGCAATGTAATGCCCACTTGCAGTGGGTTGACCATGGAGACCTATTCCACGAAGCTCCTAACTCAGTTTTTGCACTGTTAATGCCAGAGTAGGTTTGAAAATCTGCAGTAACATTCATGTGTTATGTGCATCGGGACTCAGCAACTCAGCTCTGTGACTTCACATGTTCTGTTACTTTGTGAATGAGTTGTTGAGGTTCCTAAACATGATTTTTGTTGCAATAATACTACTTACTGTTTATCGTAGAATATCTAGGAGGGAAGAAAGTTCATAAACCGACATGTTGCAATGGTGGAATCCTATTACAGTACCAGTGAGCTCTTTAGGATGGCCTATTTGTTCACAAATGTTTGTAGAGGCAGACTGCATGGCTAGGTGCTTGATTTTACACAGCTGTGGCAATGGGACTGATTGAAACATTTAAATTCAACAATTAAGAAGTGTGGCTCAATACTTTGTCCATATAGTGGAACTGTCAGTATATATGTGGCACCCCCACACAACCTCAACATGTTTCAACAAATTCTTTGTTGTTCCTGATTGCTAATATACTAATTTCTCAGGATCAAATGGGTCTATTACTTCTTTCACAGCAGAAGCAAGTGAAGCCCATTATGACCTGTTTCATCTTTCACCAGTGATTCAGAAGTTATGTTTTTTGGTAAAAAAAAAAAAAAATGCTACCATCTGAAATATTATTCCTGTTGGTTCACCAAACACAGTTTAATGACAAACTAAACCCTAACTGTCTATTTTAAACTTTGTCCTCAACCTAGGCAATATGCTTGTGCATGCAAATACATTTTGAACAACTGTGCTCTGTACAGCCATGTATAGTAACCCCTTCCTGGAATAATCAACAATTATGCACTCTTTTCCACGGTTGTGGTCATATCTTGAGAGAGAAGGATTATGGAGATTCAAAGGGAGAAATTAAAGCTAGAGACCAGAACATTTGGATGGATGGCTGAGAGATCGGGGTTGGAAAGATCTATCACCAGTAAAAGAGGATGTTTTTGGCTGCTTTTTTTTTCTTTCCTTAAAACCAAAATGAGAAATATAGTGTGTGATGCTTACTCTTTAAACAATGTGAGGACTCCTTATCATGTGGCAACCCACCGGAAATAGGGCTGTGACCCATCTTGGGTTCCGACCCATCGTTAAGAAGCTAGGGTTTTACGGGAAGTGTGAATGTGGTGTGCGATGAAAGGATGGGATGAGATGTGTGTGTGCATGTCTGCTTGTGTGTGTGTGTCTACAGTGCATGCTGTTATTATGTTGCTGTGGTTGTAATGATGTAAGATCGAAGGGAGTAAACAAGAGCAGCACGCTATCTACAAGCAACATATGAAAACATCATGTCTCTGTGGGTCTTAACTGATTAAGAATTAAATGATAAATATGTAGAAAAATTAGAACAAATTCACTTTGGTTGCTAAACATAACTGATACTTATCTGAATGCAGTACAGTTACAAATCTAAAGCTTACCAGCAAGACTCCAAGTTACTTATTTTGTCTAAGGAGCGGCACAAATTGTAGTTAGTTGAAGTCTGGTCATCTCTATCAAGCCTGATAAATATGCCATAAATTTATTTGGCTTTCCTTGGGCTATTTTGTTATTTACTGTATGGGTGCAGACACCCACTAGTAAAACAGCACATAGTTAAAAAGCTTCAGACAGACTTCAAAGGCCTATGACAGGAATGACTAGCTGGTGTCTCTAGCTGTCCATGTGTAGAGCAGAGTTGTCCCAGCTTAGACCCTAAGGTAGACCCTACCCATTATTGTAGGGTCTACCTTACAATATAAAGCGCCTTCAGACAACTGTTGTTATGATTTGGCGCTGTATAAAGAAATTTGAATTGAATTGAAGTGAAGTGAATTAATTTGGGTGGGTTGGTTTGGGTCCACTCCTTAGAGTTAAACGTTGCCGCAAATTAATACAAAATTGTTCTCAGTGATTGCCTTTAACCTATGATGAAATATTTCTTTCGTTATAGGACTGGTTTCCAGGCTGATGATTGAGGATGACTATGTCCCCATCCACAGGACATAAGGGGTCACTAAAGACTTGATGAGTATCAACTTGCGATCACACTCACCCGATCGCAACCCAGTCCAGCGCCTGTTAGAGATTTGGGATCAACATTTTAGACAGTTCTCTCAACCACCATCATCACAGGAAACTCTTTTAGAAAATATGTGCTTCACTCATTGAAGTTGCTCTGTGGTTGTGTGGTGGGCCAGTACCACTTTTGGGGGTTTTTTTGGTTTTTGTTTTCCTTTGATTTGTTACCCAACTGTACATTTTACATTTAGCAAGTACTGCATTATCTCATATGCTGTGTCATACATGGCTATAAATAACTTAAAATCTGAAGAAAGAAATATGTGACAAAGTTATGACTGCTCAAAAGCTAATTTAAATTTTTCTTTTCTTTTGCATGCCTGAATTGATAAGTGGAAAAGGATATGTAGATGGATGGATGGTCATCCTTGAATTAATACTGACTCACCCAAATATAAGCACTTGCCCTTACATCACTTGATGGAGCTTGCTGATGACAACCATGAAATCAGTGGTTCTTGTTTTTTTCTTTAATTAAAACTATTTTTCAAAGGTTACATCAAAAATGACACAATCATGTGTCAAACCACAAATAAGGACCAGTCATTGTTCAATTTCTTGTATGTGAAACATAAAAAAACAAATCTTCACAACATTTCACACTATAATAGGTAATCGTTCATTCTAACCATCATTATTTAATTGTAAAATGGTACTTAACTGTTAGCTGTTAACTGTTGGTTAGCTGTTCTTTAATTGTTAACAAACACTGAAACACAATGAATAATGATACTTATTGTAACTTTGCAAATTATATTTTTAAAATACTGTAAATAGGTAATAAATACTGTGAATGGCAAATATAAAGATTATGTGGACGGCTGTCATAAAGTTGAAACCGATGCGGGTAATGCTAGGTTACATAGCAGGTTAAACTACCATGTAAGTTTGAGATCATAGTCTTTGATAGGGTTGAAATACACACACTGACAATATTAACTTTATATGTAAAGAAAAAAAAATGATGGTTAAGGGTACCCAGGGCACTGAACAAACCCTTTTGGTCAAAGATATCTGCGCATGTCTCAGAGACTCCGGTGGCTTTGACTAAATTTAATATTTGATGTGAATGAGAATATGAAAAGTCTCACTGATCAGTAATGAAACTGTTGCAAAATGACCATAATTTGTGTAAATCAATATTTAAAAAAATGCATAGCAAAAGCATATGAAACATTGGGTTTTTTCATTTCATATTTTGCTATGTATAATATACAAATTTAAAAAATAGTATTGATTTGTAATCATTAGTAGTTGTCCTTTTATTATCAACAGCAGGACGGTCCTACACACAAATCCACTAGCTAGCTCCTTGTGCATTTGGGGTTTTTGTCAGGTAAAGTCAAGGGCCGAAGTGGAGGTAAGATTGGCAAAAGGTAAGTATTGAGTTTGGGAACGAAAGCTTACTTGTAGATGGGAGGCTCCACAAGGGGGGGAAATCGAGTGAGTGTCCAGCTGAATGAGTATGATGTTCGACCTGTTATTTCCAGGGATCCAAAGGAGCATAGTGAGCAGGACAGCGGGTAAGTGAGCATGATTGAGTAGTGGTGGCACCGAGGAATGAGCATCCAGACTGAAACAGTGAGTTTGACGCGAGTGACTGGCATTCAGGAGAAAATACTGCAGGTGAGTCAAGTCTGGGCCTTGGACGAAGGAAATATGGGGTTGCAGATGAACTGGTGATGAGTGGAAAGCTGGGCTGGTTTTTAATGCTGGCCTACTAATTGCCATTCCTGGATCACAGGTGAATGATGCAGGTGTGAAAACAGGGCTCTGTGTCCCCATGGGCGGATACAAGAAAACCAGAGCCAACGCGGAAAAACACCAAAACAGCAGACACTCACTCGATCATGACAGGTACTCCTGTCTCCTCCTACAGTCAAAAGACATGCAAGTTAATAAGCAGATGATGGATGGATGGATAGATGGAAATCAGGTGTAAATGTGAATGGTTGTCTGTCCCTCTGTGTTAGCCCTGTGACAGTGACATGTCACAGGATGTTCCCCACCTTCCCCTATGAAAGCCAGGATGGGCCCTTGCCCCTTCATGACCCTAAATTTGATAAGTGGAAGAGTATGGATGGATGGATGGATGGTTATTATGAAGTGTTATCACGATCTGTCTGGCAAGCTGATCACATAATACAGTAAATACACTGATGGGACAATAATAATAATCCCCATTTAACAAATTTTCAGCTTTTTCCCTACTGGAATAACACAGTAAGACTTGTGCTCTTTCTCTCTTGCTGCCTTATCCAACTATACCCCCCTTCATCCTTCTGCCTTGTCAATCAGTAGAAGAAGGAAAAAGTCATTAAATCTCTCTGTTGGCCATATATGTAATTACAGTCTGCCTGTATGTTGCTAAATACGCCCCGGCGCTAGTCTGGTCTCCCTGGTCATGTTTTTTCCTCCCACCGGTCGTGTTTGAAGCCCTTATAATTGGTGCAGGCAGCGTGTCAGGATTACAGGCTGCTGGTTTGAGACCCCGAAGCCCCCTCCCCCTTCCCTGCCTGGCCCCCCATGCTGATTACCACTACTTTAAACACTAAAATCCCTCTTACCCTTTTTGTGTCAGAACTAGATGGGAGATCATTAAAGTCTCATAACTATAATATTTGATCCATTTTAGATATTGTACAGTTTATTTGTTACAAATTGTAAAAGGTTTTTTTTTTTAGAGTAGGTGCCATTTAAAGTTTTAATTAAGATGTTTCCAATGTACATAGTGTACTGTTTCAGTCTTTTGTGGCTTATTATCCCTAATTTTGTGCATTCCTTAACGAATAACACAAGACTGTTTCATTCAGTCTTTTTCACTACTTTGTTATGCAAAAAACAAACAAACAAAAAACTCTGTAGCGCAGATAGTATGACAGAAAATGATGCAAGGGATAGAGTGAGATGGAATGAAATCATCCACTGTGGTGATTCCTAAAAGGAGGAGCTGAAAGAAGAAGAAGAAGAAGATCTATACATCCGTGTTTCTCCCCCTCTATAAAAAATTATCAAGGATCACATTGCTACCCTTGTAAAGGTTTTTTTAGTGTGTTAATTAAGTCTGTGCATATTTGACTGGTGCCTGCAGGACGCCTGTGGTCAGTTGTCTACCTCTCTCATGTCACTCTACAGGCCTTTTATTCAGAGCACCCCTGTCCAAGTATGCAGTCAGTGAAAAAAAAAAAATCCTCCTTTGCTGATGCCAAGCTCATCATTTAGGTTTGACCATGTTTTCACCCTGAAACTAGAATTTAGCATTTGAGTGAAATCATTTGACTTAAAAAAAAAAAAGCAAAAAAAAACTTTTAATGTGTTTGGATGTAGCATAAAGTTTACAGTGCTATAGGGCTACCTCTGTCTCACTGCCAGTCATAAAACTCTTGTGGGTTGAGACAAATGAAGGTTGTTTGGGCCATCAAAGCGTTTAAAGTTGAAATGATGGAGCTGATGGTCAGTGATGTCAGAAAAGATGTTGACTTTGTCTGAGTCAGAGCAGTTTCTGGTCAGTAGAGCCCCTAATTTTTCGGTCTGTCCGTTGCTGTCTCTGAGTTTGTGTCTCTCCCTGTTAACCTCTCTTACTCTCACATCATCTCACTCTGCTCTCTCTCACATCTAAAAACTGCTGCTCACTTCTGCAAGTCAAAAGTGCTGAGAGGGGCCAGAGATGCATGCATTCCATATGAAATGGTTATTGGTTTTTATGTTATGTTTGTGAAGATACTTCAATGGCAAAAATCTTTATTCCAAACATGATCAAATCAATGAAAATCATACGCCAACACCGTGACTCTGTGACTTTTACAAAAATTTGAAGAAGAGTTGGGTTTCCAAGATTTCATACTATACTACAAAAAACTCAGATATGATTCTTTTTCAGCTTAAAATTATAGTTAGAATGAAATACAGTAGATGTGCTAATTCCAAGATGGCTATCTTTTTCATTGATGCTGATATGCTTCATGGAAAGTGAGTGCACATATTGTTTTAAGGAATGGAGGTATAATTATGGTATGGTAAAATGAGGTTGTTGATCATGTATGAAGTCAAATGAAGATGTTGTCTGCTGTGTTGTTTTCATAGGCCTATGTGTGCGACAGACACGTTTTTTTAACAGACGCCCGGGGAAGGCAGAAGCTATCAAAATATTTATTGCTTATGTATCTTAGGTAAGAGATCATTAAGAACACTAAGGTGCTTAGAATGTAGTAAACCATAACAATTAAATACTTCAGCCCATCTGTAGCCTTTATCTTGAAACAGGCTTTTGAATGTGAGGGCCTTAATTCTCAAAACCATCTATAAATGAGCCTCCTCTAACACAGATGAAGTTTTTGGTAAAATTTAATAGAGTATCCTGATATGCAACTGTGGTCTTGATGAAAAATTGTACGTATAACTTACAGAAACTGTACTGTTATATGTTAGAGCTACATAGTGACTCATGCTTTGATCAGGTTAAATGTACACATATGCTGTATCCTTTAATGAAACACTGTCCTGTGAATCCTGTACACCAATTTCTATTTCGGACAGACTATAAACTAATCTAAGGAAGAAGTGTGCAGTTTAATATTGTGTAGATGGACTAAACTGATTAATTAAACAAAAGGACAAGAAACTTTATAAAGCAAGAACTTGTGAACTTTGTGATAGTTTGGCTTCAAATAAAGAGTGCTACCTCTTTATTTTAATCATCCTGATGTGTGTTGTTCACCAGGAATCTGTGAGGTTAATTGAACATCACAAAAACAGTTTAGTGTGGAATTAATTTTTAGCATATGGCACATGCTAAAACTTCCCCTTCTTCATTAACTTATTTTTCAGCTTTGGGTTTCAAATCAGCAGCTTCTAAGAGGGTTCTCTCATGTCTCTGTGGCCTTTTCACCCTATTTGCCGAGTTCTAGATGTCACGTAGTGGTACACTGGAGTTTTCAATGGACTTTATGAAAACCATTGTAACCATACAAACAATAGTGGAGTATCCAAAAGGGCCTCTGAATGTGAATGTCTTCATTCAATAAACAGCCGAACAATAAAACACCATGTAATTTCCCCGGTTTCTTTTTGTTCATGGAATAAATATTTCTCTGTCTTTGCACAAATGAGTCTATGGGCGGGACTGGCAGAGAACATAAAAGAATATTTAATTTCTTTAAATTTCATCAGCTTGACCCTTTTGCATTCCCTTTTTTTCCCATTGTTTTGTGGCTGCAGTAGTATTGAATGGTTATCAGCTTTTTATTTATTTGAAACTGGCCAATTCTTACATTTACTTTTACTTACTGTGCACCACTTCTTTGTGTTCGCTCAACTTCTATATTTTTTTCATAGATGGATTTCCTTTCTACCTCTATTATAAATCTATGTTAAAGACTCCAGTCTTTCCACTTGTTCTCTGT
Source organism: Tylochromis polylepis (assembly GCA_015107715.1). Classification (NCBI taxonomy): domain Eukaryota; kingdom Metazoa; phylum Chordata; class Actinopteri; order Cichliformes; family Cichlidae; genus Tylochromis; species Tylochromis polylepis. The sequence goes on from VVHJ01052536.1 coordinate 40,852, forward strand.
TACTCTACACTCCCCAACCTTACCCAAAAGCCCCCATACCCCCACCCCCAACCCAGACATCTGTCTCACCGCAGCACAGAGCCACGGTGTGACACCGTGCTATAAATATGAGTGCACACAGACACACACAAACACATACACATATACTATAAATACCATCTCTGTGCAAAACACACTGCTGCAGTATAAATATTTAAGTATAAATGTGTAATGAATTTATTGATATGTTGCCCATGCCAGCAGGCACTGTTTTGAGCCGCAGAGTGGTAAACCAGTGTGGTGGGATTGAAGTGGTGCTGAGGGATTGTGGGGACGCATGTTCCGAGTTAGGCAGCTGACCAATCGGTGGGCTGGAAGCTGGAAGCCGCATCACAAAAAGAGCTACTGATCAGTACCAGTCTTCGTAGCCATCCATCTTTCTCTTTTGCTCTTTCTCTTGCTCTTTCCTTGCCCTCTTTCTTTACTCTCTTCTCTTTATGATCCCTTTTATTCTTTCTTTCTTGTTTTTCAAGATTCAGCTTGTGTCCTTTCCTTCTATTTTGTCTTAACTTTAACTTTTTTTATCCTTTTATCCTGCCATTCTTGCCTCAAAAAAAAAATAGTTACAAAACTCTTCAAGCATGATTCTGGTTCTGAATGTAAATATCTTTTAGTGGAGTTGTTGCTTACTAAAAATTAAGAAACAGCTGTCCTAAAATTGTTGGCATCAGTACTATCTATAGGTATCAGTTAACAGTTTCTGATATTCTTTCTTACTTTTTAATTTTATGTCTTCAAATGTTAGGTTAGGTGGAAAGTCTTATGATTTAAATGCTTTAATTCCCACCAGATGGAGTAAAAGTGTTAGTTACATTGTGTCATTTTTTTCATCGTGCTAAAATTATGAAAAAAAACATGTTTCTTTTATAGTGTTCACAGTGGCTATTGTACTTTCAGTTTTAATGGGAGTAGCCAGTATCACTTCCTTTTGATAACAATCATGATTTGTCCTACTGTGCTCAATAAAATTGTTCCAGAGTCCCAATTTCCTTCCTTCGTAGTAGCTGTTCCACTCTAGTAACTATTACCCTCATGGGAAAGTATCTGAGTGTAGATTTCTATGAATACCACCTGTGCGACAAGTGTTCTGGAAAAGCTGGACTTCCAATGTTAATTTTTTTCAACAAAAGAAGTAACTGCACCATTAGACAGCCATTGATCCTAATCCTATATAGATCATTATTTTTATTTTGTTTACTTTTGTCGGGATGTGTAGCTTAGCTCCAGAGGACAGTTGTGGAAATAACTTTGGCAATATTTTCCAACATCATTTATATTACTCATGACACATCTTTATGTTGTGTTGATTAAAATTTCAAGAAGTTCAGGCAATTAGTTAGTATATTATCCTTTTTTTTCTGATGTTTGACCAAGTGAGTTAGGCTGTATCAAACCAAAATTATATTTACTATTGGATTTACACATATGTATTAACTTTTATACAAGCTTTGGAATATATTCAAAACATTATCTAGAACAAATGTTAATCTCACTTCAAAGAAACCCACAGCAAATGAATCTTCTCCCCAGAATAAGTTGTTGATGGCAACAGATGTCGAGATATTTTGCCCTAAAGCTTCTCTGGGGCTGTTATCCATTAGACACTTTAAACAGCCCTGCATGTTCCTGGTGTGCATTATGCATTATGTGATGGATTGGTCCTGCAGGTAAAATGATGAGTTTCTCATCACTTGATACTGGTTCTTCAACTTTCTTTTCCTTCATTTCCATAACAGGGCTTTATTTCTGCTGCTTTGATGATCTCACTGGGTTATTGACAGCAATCCTCCATTTGACTGTCAGGTGGAGGTCTGGATCACTGCTTGACATTTTGTGTTTGTGTGAATGGATGTCAATAACACCACCCAGCTCAGCTTGCATAAGACTTTGGTTCTTAAGGGATTAGCGTGTCTGCACCTGTCCATAATTACTCCAAGCACTTTCAAGATTCAATCACCAGCACAAGGTACCTTGGTGTGACTCTGTTTTCTCTATTTTCTCTGGCAAAACTGCAGCAGTAGCACTGGTGAGCATCAGCAACACCAGGATCAAGATCAAGATCTCCTCTTCAGAGCCCAGCCTCAATTTCTTGTGTCTGCATGGTTTCATTTGTGCGTCACTTGTACTGACACACAGATCCACAGCCCAAGATAATGGCTAATGGGCTACATATCAATTGAAACTGCCAGACTGGAACTAGAGCAGAACTGTGAGTGACCCTCACAGTCTCTGGAATGATGCACTAGCATGTTGAAGAAACCTATAGCTCTTGTCCCAGTTGAATGCACTTTCTATAAATTACTGTGAAGAAAAATGTGGTATCTTAAAAAGTAGTGTAATGCTATGAAATGAAAATAACCTAAGGGATTGTTTTTAGCTGCTTGTTTTTGTGTTTCCATTTGTATTTTCTCTTCCTGTTTTTAAACAGATCTTTTGGTCATCCCACTTCCCTTCACTGTCTCTATATTCATCTGTGATTCTCCCATCTTCCTTGTCACACACCTCTTCCCTGTATTCTCTCAAAGCCATGTTTCTATGTCCTTCTTCCAGGTCCAGTCATCAAAGGTCACTACATCTCTGATTAGGGTGAATAACTGTACAAATATCTATGTGTGACAGTAACTTCACTTATGTGAAAAGTTGACTTATATGGAAATACTGTTTTCATGTCTGTCCCATGCATTCATTCTGTGTTTATCTTTGAGCAAGCATGGTAATCATGTTGTCACAGCTGATTTAAGGGTGCCCTCTCTCTCTCTCTCTGTCTCTCTCTCTCTTTATTTCTCTCTTTCTCTTTTCCACCTTACATGTTTACCTTTTATTTTTTATCTTTCACATCCTTACTTTTCTGTTCTCTTTGTCTTTGTGCTTGTTTGCGTTTGACCATTTTTCTCCATCTTTCGTTCCTCCCTCTCTTTCTCACTTGCTCTCCTCCCCCTTCGCTTTCTTTCCCTTTTTCTGCCCAAAGTTCTGGAGGCCAGCTGGCATGGTTTTCTAGTGGTGTAGTAAAATATAAATATAATAAGGACGTTTTTGAGCTGGTGAATCCATTCTGAGCAGAGAAACATCACCACAGAGCCCACAGATGTGGCACATACTCAGGAGAGAGAGTGAGGGATGGAGAGAGGGAGGAGGAACAAATCCCTCATTTGACATTGAGAATACAGCAGCAGCATTAGGCTGCATTATTGTTGACATTACCAAAGTACTAGACTTGTTATTAGGACACTTAATAATACTCATTTCCAGACCCATATTTTTATTCTGGGATTGGAACGGAGTAGCTATGTATGATTCATAGCTCAGAAGAATCTTTTTTTTTAATGTTCATCTTCTCAGATTACTGAGTATGTAAAACAAAGTATTTTTGCACCTCTTTCGTAAGGGCCATCATCCTTTTACACCAACTTTCTTTTGATTTGCTGGACCTTGAAAACAAATGGTTTGTATAACAAGGGGGTGAGGCTTCTGTGCTAGCTAGCCAGAGCAGTGTTCCTGAGATGATATCACCTCTGTCTGACATGACATAGATGTCAAAGAGTTTGAAAAGATGGATGGAAAGAGTTTAAATAAATAAGTAAATAAAAACTAACAACTCTAACTGTAATGGAGCAAAATTGCCAACCTGTCCAGGGTATACTTTACCTATCACCTTATGACAGTTGGAATACAGTCTCCCATAACCCTCAACTGGAAAACTGGATGGACGGATGAATGAAATGCCAAATTTGGAGCCCGTCATTTTTAATATAATGTTTCACTGTAACACGCACACACACACTCACACACACACACGTGTGTTCTATAACCATATGCAAAAAAACCCAAATAATGGAGTGGATTTTATTGGCATTTTAATATGCACTATCTATATTTACTTTACTAAAGGGCAGATAATACTTGTAAAAGTGCAACTTTGTATAAAAGCTCATGTACACTGTGTGTGTGTGTGTGTGTGTGTGTGTGTGTGTGTGTGTGTGTGTGTTTGAGTGCATGCATGTGTGTTTCCATCTCTCTGTGGCTATGTGTTTAATGTCAGAGCACAGCACAGCCTACTTCAGTCCCCTGGGT
>VVHJ01052538.1:0-16113 GCA_015107715.1 Tylochromis polylepis
TTCAAATGGTCAAAAGAAACTTCATCAAAATATTCAAAATGAGATAAAAACCAAGAGAAGAGGGAGGAGGAGTGAGACAGAAAGAAAAAAAGAAACAGACTAAAAGAAGGGGAAACACTATCATAAATACCAGGAAGTTGTTCCATAATACCTCTTTATATACTGGATACTCCTCTCCACAGTTTCCTAAGCAAAAAACAGAGGCTAAATTACTACAAGATACAAGATTATCAGTGTACTGCATTCAATAACAATTTACAGGGTTGTCTTTTTTTTGTCACTGTTGCTGTAATACTGTGAAGTCAACGCGGCGCCACCCCCCCAGTGGGCTTAGAGGGGACGAGGCGAGAGGGGCGAGAGGTGAGGCGAGGCGCTCGTCTTTTCACACGAGGACTACTTTTCTTTTTTTTGGCGCTCCTTTGAGGACTTGTTATTGTGTGTGTCTGTCGTTAGCTGCGAGTCCCCCATTATGGCCAGACAGTACCAGTGCCAGACTGATACCAGCAATACCTGGTATGGCAGGAGGGATGGGGCCAAAAAGATAGAAGGAACGTAATCAGCTAATGAAAGGTAGTCTTTTTTTTTCTTTCCTTTTTTGGAGAGGGGGAAATAATGGGAGTGTGTTTACATGCAGAGGGCTCTGGATTCAAATTGTTCCTGGTTTGTATGCGTTAATCTGATTCTGTAATAACGTTGGGCAACCAGCCACATCGCTGGGGAGGTTAATAAAATAAGATGATGAATAACTATAAAAGACAACTAAAAAGAGACACTTGTCTCACGGGACAGGTGAAACAAAAGCACCGAGAGAAAGTCTGCGCACACACCCCCCCAAACCACCATTTCAGTTATTGCTGTGTGGAACATTTATGACTGTGCACTTTTAAAGTTTGCTTTTAGTCTTTTTTGTTGTTGTTGTTGTTTTTAACCTGTGTTGACACTACCACCAGAGGGTGCCAAAGTAAAGGAAAAAAAAGAACCCTGCACTTACTGCTCAAATTTCAGCATTTCAAATCCCAACTTTGACAGTTTTAGTCAGGATTTATGTAGTTACTCTCCTGATTTCCATGGATATGCATGTAAACACACTCAAAGAGTCAGTGGTGTGTGTGTGTGTACTGAGAAAGGCCCTCTTGTCAGATTAATGTGGGGTTTTTTTGTTCGATTCATGCCTGTTTTAAACAGGAAGCAGAAACTGCAGACAGGGGGGTGAGGCCAGGGAGATTAGGGGTGTCCTTTGGATGGAATGGGGCGACTGTGATTGGTTCATTTGGGGCCTGGTAAGACCGAGAGGGAACAGAAAGATGGAGGCAACAAGAGGAAAAGCAAAGAGGAGAACCAAGAAAATAAAAATGACATATGGGACTGTATGAAGAAGACTGGGGTGAAGACTTAAAATCAATCTATCCTCTCTTTTTTTTGTCAGTGTTTTTTAAAATATTTTCCAAGAGTTCATTCCATGTCCTACAGTCCAAAAAGTTTTTTTTTCTTGTTTAAATCCCCTCCCACACAAGTCATTTTCTCATTTTCTATTTTTTTCTTCCTTTTTATTATTATTATTATTACTGTTTTGTTTTTCCATTTGCAATAATATCAGTTTAAGGGAGAAAAAAAGAAAAAAAAAACAATTATTTACAGTGCTGTTGAAATAATGAAAACAGACGTAATGAATCTACTGTAAAGTAAGTCGCACAAACACAGGAGGAAAAAAAAAACATAAGAAAAAAAAAAAGAAAGAAAGAAAATTAAGAAACCAGCGAGCGCTCCGTGTCGATCCAGAGACGGCAGCCTGTATCAGGAGCTCTGGGCAGACATGACTGATGTCGAGGGCAGGAGAGTCGGGACCAGGGCAGAGGAGGAGGGGGGAGTCGGATGGGGAGAGGAGGAGGAGGAGAGGAGTAGTAGGAGAGGGGAGGGACAGAGGGGAGCACGGCGCTGTCTTTGTTAAGTTGGGATGATTCCGTCGCTCCTAAGGCCCCGCTTCAGCTCCAGGTCCTCCAGCTTCTTCCACAGCTCCTCCCGTTCCTTCTCCTTCTTCTTTTCACTGGAACACAAAAAATGCACAAACATTAGGCACGAAATAAGCATTAGCTGTAGGTGAAAAAAGTAAAGAAATGTTTTTACTGAATCAGTCACTCTAAATGGAAGTCTGGTGCTCTAAGTCGAAGTATTTATCAGTGCTGCTTCTCTTTAACCAACATCTAATATTGATCCTGAGACTGATAGTGGGGTGATAGTAGCACTGTGTGTGTTCCTGTAATGTGTTAAGTAGCTCCCTGGAGGCATCACAAACTATCACATTATTCATGAATCTCCCATCACCCCTGCTGCTGCTGCTGATGGTGTGAGCAGCTTCTTACCGCTGGCGGTCCGACTTGTAAGTGGCTGTGAGTTCATCAAATAAGGTACTGTTCATCTCCATGAAGGCCTTCAGTACGTTGTATACCAGCGCCACGATCGCCCTGAGAGGGGAAAAGCACAGACAGAGTAAGACACGTTTTTATGGCTTCTTCAGACTTCTGTGGTAGCAGACACAGAGCTTCCAGCCTTCATTTCTGGATAAATTATCGAGACATCCAGCGATGTGTACCCAAGTGATTCGCAAACTAACAAACATTTGTGTCAATTTGAGATCAAAATCAAGCCCATTTGTAGATTTTTCCAAACATTTGACACTTCCCGTGGATTTATTCTTAAAAACAGGAACACACTGTTCCTGTTAGCACTGGAGTATAACCCTCTTTAAGATCCATATGTGCCCCATGCACCCCACAACAGTCGCAGCCAGCTGGCATGTTTCGACTAGCGGTTGTGTATACAAACGTTGTGTACACATACCATACTGGAATAATATCAACACTTGGCAATAAATGAGGAATAAAAAAACAAAACAAAACACAGATATGTGATAATGAAATATTTTTCAATAGTTTATGTTTTCGCCCCTGGCCGGCTAATGTCTAATCTGCTGAAGATCAGGAATAAATAAACATGTGTATGCACGTTTTCCAGTGTTAGAGCCCTGACTTCAGCTCAGGAGAGGAATCCCGAGGGGACTAGGAACAGAAGCAGGTGGCGATGAGAGCGGAGAGAGCAACAGATGATGAAATGTGTATATATGCACATCTTAAATGATCACATGTAGTTTAAACAAGCTACTTGTTGTCTTCAAGTATTTATTTATTATTATTATTTTTTATTTATTTATTTTTTAATATCCATTTCCTAAAGAACAGTATAAACTGAAAACATTAAGCCTCATCTGTTACACAGAACTCATGCTACTCACGGGTTCCAATGCTCTTTGGAGATCCTGTAGAGGCTGGCAAACATGATGGGCAGGATGACACTGGAGTTCTCCTCAATCAGACTCATGATGTACTCGTTGTTCCAGTAGTAAAGAGCTCGCTCTGCAACCTGGGACAAGACGGACGCACACTAACTGAGCCACGTCTTCATGCCATCAAAAACCACGCGTCACCCTTTAATAACCAATTACTGTTTAAGCACAAGTGTTCCCCATGATCCAAATCACCCCCACTCCACAGGAAACATCACTGACTGAATGAGTCATCACTGACCTGGAAATGTGGGCTGGAGACACATCTGGAGATCTGTTTGAAAAGAGGCTCCTGGATCTTGACGAACTGTGTGGGTTCGATGACGTCCAGAATCTCCTCCAGCTCCCCTAGAAACATCACCTGCAGTGCCGTGCAAGAAGGATAATGTCAACACACACAAGATGATGTTTATACACACGCGCACGCACACAGGGGTTTTTTTTGTTTGTTGTTGCATTAAGCAACAAATGAGCCTCACCTCTTTTTGACTGCAGGTTTTTGGCCAGAACTTCAGTAAGCCTCTGATGACCTGAGAGAGAAGACGCCAGAGTTCATACAATTGGCTCCTTTTTTCTCTCTCTTTTTTCTTTTTGTTAAATACAAATATTTGAGTTCAAATAATAATAACGATGTCATTGTTTACATTTCTGACTCTGTGGTTGACATGAAACACTTTCATGACCAACTGGGAGGGAGAATGAAAAATGAAATAATACAGATGCTGTAATTACACACTCAGTAATAAGCGATGTTTGCATACAGTCCCTGTGATTTGACCACTAAATCTTAACTCAGCGTCCATTTAATACGTTTGTCTGAAGCATCTGTCAGCTGTCATGGGAGCCACTGATCTGCTGACGAGAACAGTTGCTCAAAGCTGGAACAACCCCCCCCCGCCACCACCACACACACACACACACATGCACGCACGCGCACACGCACACGCACACACGAGTCAGACTGATATGAGGAGTAATGCAGAGATACTTACTGGTTCTGTTAATGTTGGGTCTTTCTCTAGGAATTGTACAATGCAATACGCCAACTGTGAGGAGAGGAATCCGAAGGTTAAAGCTAACATCACATTAAGCCTCGAGCAAGGCTTACAACAGCAACTCAGACAAACACACATAGCAGTGAAAGGGCTTTAAAATGATGTTACTTTTTAAACCACTGTGTTTCTGCTGATTTTGACCACTATAATATTATTATACATTTGGATTCCTTCAGTCTATAAAAACACACACATGAGCTATAGCACAAAAGCACACCTTAAAAAGCAAACAGGATACTTTAAGGTTCCAAGTCTGTTTGTGAATAAACTGCCTCTGCACATTTAAAGCTTGGGATTCCAACAAATCTAAAGGTGGCAGATATTAGCTTTTACCCACATACTCTATACACACTATTGTTACCTGTGCATGGAAGAGGGACAGACTCCTGACAGTGTGGAGGGGAATCAACACTTTGACCAGAAACTGTTTATGCTCTGCTTTCAGTGGAAGAGCGAAACCATTGATTATACTGGAAGAGAGAAGGAGGAGACAAAGAGGAAAATGTGAGCATAAATTTAATCAGGAACACGTAAAAGAATTTCATTGTGACCCAATGAAAGCAAGTGGAAGATCAATGAGCTGCAGACCTAAAGAACACTGTTTATACAGGTGATGTGGCCTGGGGAAGAAACACAGGCTTGACCTGAACAAAGAATACCGGCCTGATGATCGTCACAACATTCACAACAATCCTGTTTGTTTTGCATTGTGTTGCATCAGATTCATGCTTGTTTAAGTGACAGTGCTCCGTGTCTATGCTGTGTGCTGCTGCCAGGGAAATGTCAGAGATGTTATTGAATGTATTTATTTTTATTGCTGAACTGTGTGCCAGCAAGCTCTCCAAGGAGAAGCCCGTCTCATTCCCATAGTTGGAGTGTTTCTTCTGGAGTTGGTTTTACTTTATCTGATGGTGGTTGATTGGTTTGTCACGCTCGTCCAAGCTCTCCCTGACAATCAGTTTAAGCTTTAATAGTCAGCAACAAACATTTATGACTGTCAGAGGTTGGACTGCGGAACATTTTCCATGAAACATATCATGTCATTTGGTGTCTGCTGACCTTAACATCATATATCAGTGTTTTCCACAGGTTAACATTCTATTTGTGGCACAAATGCACATGCATGCATTCCTAACTGAGGTATTAAATAATACTTTATAAAGTTCTTTGCCATTATTTTAATAACAAGTACTCTGAGAATTAAATAACAGAGCGATATAACTGGCTCTATTTTGAATGAGTTTCATTGCAATCAAAAGCTACTGTCTCAGACTGCAGGTGGTGAACGCACCCCTGAAGTCCTTGTTGTTATGCAACCTTGATCACCTTGGCAAAAGATCACATGAGCCAGCTCGCCAACTTTTAACAGTTTCTAGTTAGAGTGGCCCTCCAGCTCACAGTGGAGCTCCAGAGAAGAACAGAGACCGCCGTTGCTAGCTGCGGTCCAATCAGTGAGACCACAGGATGAGGACTTCTCTGCAGAAGCAGCTGAATGATGTGGAAAAATGATACAAAAGCAAACTCGAAAGAGCTGACGCTAGAGTCTGAACTTTCAAAATAAGAGGAAAGTTGGGAGTGGCAAAGTCTGATTACAAAAATGTTTTAAAAATGGTCAGAGTGGGTACCCAAATGTTGAGTAAAGTCTATCTGTGTGAAACACTGCAGATTCCAGAGCACCGAAGACGTTCTAAGGAGGTTATCTGGATATGTTTCAGTCATATTAAAAATATTTTTATTAACAAATTAAGTACTGCAGAAAAATGCCCTTTTCTCTGTCTGACCTCAAACAACTCGAATCACAAAGTTAATGCACTTTCTGTCTTTTTTTCATTGCTTAAAAAGACTGTTAAGCTGAAAGGAGGATTAATTTACTTCTTATCTCCAAGTCAAACTGTGCTCCTGGAACTCACACTACTCTGCTCTGTTAAAATCCTGTTTTTATGGAACCTAGTCGTTCAGCTTTTTAGTCCCATGTCTTTAGCCTCCTTGGAACGCTTAAAAAAAACAAAAAAACAATCTAACTCCAGCTTGCCTGATTGAATTAAAGACAAAAAAAAAGAAATCCTCATTGTTACATCTACAAAACCACAGCAAGATAGCAGAGTTGAGTTTAGTTCTGCTGTCGCTCTCAGGTCTCAGTCACTCAAGCTAAAAGCATCAGCAATAACAGAGCAGAATGTAAATGTGTGTCTAAGGCTCGGAGGCCCCCACATACCTCCCCAGGATCTCCAGCAACTCAGCCACCCCGTTGAAGTGCTCCGTCTCATAAACAAAACTGCAGACAGAGAGGGAGGCAGACCGAGGAGGAGATGAGAGAAGGCACACAATAAAAAGACCGAAACACTAAAAAGCTCAAAGAATGGCAAAAACGGGTAATTTGTAAATCAACACAAATAATGACAAAACACACACAGGTTTGAACCAACAGCCACAGATATTTCTAACATCCTTCTCATCCTTTGGCTGTATAAATAATCAGAACAGAAGCAGAAAAGTCTCTGTAAGCTCTCAGTGTATGTTTGTTTGCAATAAATGGCTCTTTTGGCCACCTGGGTAAGCGCACACTTTATTTATTTACACATTCAGCAGACACACAGTGCCATGATCATTTATTCTGGGGTGGGCTTCTCCACTTTTGAGTCCCATATTCACTCCATTTTGGCCTTTACCAGCTTCTGAGGAACATGGACACAAATGTAATTAGATTAAAGGAAAAACCAACATCGGGTTTCAACAGGGTCAGTGGACCTAGGTACTGAGTCTACAGGTCGCTGCGATTCTACTTGCAGGGATAAACATCGTTCTTCTAAAACATATTTTGTAATTTGAAGTTTGGATGTTTGTGAGACAGAATGGAAATAAAGTGAAAAAGAAGGTTGGAGAAGAATAAAGTGAAGAGGAACATCAAAGTGAAGGTGACGAGAAGGTGAGGAGGAAGAAAAACAAGATGGGGAAAAGGGCGATGAAGGTGAAAAACAAGAAGAATAAGAAGGTGGTCAAGAATTATTATAAGAAGAAGAAGGTGAAGAAGATGATGATGATGATGATGATGATGATGATGATGATGATGATGATGATGATGAAGAGGAAGAAGGAGAAGAAGAAGACTGAAGCCGTTTTCAGACATGAACTCCCACATGACGTCGCCAACAGGAGAAATCAGGTTGGGACACTAATCACAGTTGTCATTTTTCACGTGCATCACACAGCAGAAGATGGGTTTCCACCAATGGAAATGTTTGGTTTATGGAGGACACGTGACCCACTCATGTGAATTCACTGGACAATTAGCTGCTCTGCTCTTGCGTACGATCCAATCAGAATTTTATACCAAAGGCGCTGGCAGGACTCAGCCCGTTTAGCAACATTTGCACTTTTTGGCATTTGTCGGATGAGGTCTACGAAAACTCAGGGCTGCTGTGCATGTGTGAAAAAGGCGTAGGACACTGGTCCATATTTCCCACAGGTGCTCAGCTGATCTCAGATCTGCTTGACTGTCGAGACCATAGATTACAGCTCACATCATTTTCACTCAAACAGCACTGTCATCCAGGAGAACAGGGTAGACATCATAAGATGAAGGAGATCACTCAGAGCAAGTCTGTATTGATTTTCAGTGACCTTTCCCTCTAAGGTGAGAAGTGGACCAAAGCTTTGCCAGCAAATATTCTCTACTGAATAAGAGAGCCATCTGATCCCCTCACTGCAGAGATCAAGAATTCAGCTCTTTGCTTTTATTTGTGAGCCTTGTCTATTCTAATTTTTAGCTTCACTCTGTTGACAAGCAACTTTCTACCATGGCTGTCTTTTTATCGTGAAAAAAAAAAAATACCAGTCATATACAAACAGAAGCTTTTTTCCCAGCCCAGACATCTGAAGAATTCATGTTTACTCACCGTAGAAAAATATTATTGATCTGTTTTCGTATAAAAGCCCTCAGCCCCAGGAATTTGCCGTAGATTCTATGCAAGACTGTCTTCAGATAGTCTCTCTCCCGAGGGTCCTCGCTGTCAAACAACTCCAAGAGCTGGACACGAGGAATACACACAGAGGTGAGGGGGAAGAAAAATCAATTTTAGGGAGTAAGGCAGAAAAAAGCAGAGTGCCAAGAAAAAAACAACAACTTAAAAGCAAAGATAGAAAGACATGAAAAAGCAAAACTGACAGTAAAGAAGATGATGAAGCAGAAAAGGAGAATTCTGAAGGTGACGCAACATCTCACCTGTAGGACAAACTTCTGGTCTATGTACTTTTTGGCAATGCTGGGCTGGAATTCCTGACTCTCCAAGAACCGAATGAAGAACTCGTATACCAACTGAAGAAAGGAACACAAGAATTCATGTTAAGCTGAGACGCAAACAAATCTTTGTTCCACACAATAACTGCTGGAAAAGAATAGAAAAGTCCAAAGGCTGATAGCTTCTTCTTAGATATGAGTGCACTGAATTAACCCCATAAATACTGCAACAGAACTGGATTAAAGGGAGAAGTCAAAGGGCTCAAAAGTCACAAAAAGCAGAGTAATCTGGGATGAGCAAGGTAGAGAAAAAAGGACAATTTCGAAAAGTCCATTTAAGTTAAATGGAGTTTAAATGTATATTTTTGGGAAATATCATCATTCATTTGTCTATATAAGAATGAAATAACCACTCTCACGACCATCTCTGCATAAGACTAGAAGCACGGGGGCACTGCTAGCCTGCTTCTGTTTGAGATTCAGCAACAGGCCTGCAAACACCTTTAAAACTTACTAATTAACGTGATACAGCTCTTTCATTTATTATGTATTCAAACACAACAGTACAGTCTGGTCTTTCTCTTGTAGGCAGCTACATATTTAACACCTTTCTCCAATATACCCAGCACCTCTCCTCCACACATGTGGACTTTCCAGGGCACACCTCCACCTCTCTATGGTCTCTCCAACCTGCTGCCAACTTTCACTCCAAATCACATCATTATCTACAAAGCTTTAGTCCACAAAGACTTTCACATGGGCCAGCTGCCTTATTGCCGTCCTCACCTGATCCTAGCCAGTTCCTTCCATTTTATCATTTCCTATCTCAGGACGGTCCTACCTTCTCTACTTCCAGCGTTTCAGCACACTCTCTTCATTTCTCCATCACCCTAACTTGTTGCACAACCTTCCCAGCTTAGCTCCTCTTCAGCTACATCTCTTCTTAAACGCTGCATTGTTTGTTTGTTTGGTTATACTCTTGCTCATCCCTCCTTTTACATTCCTAAACTTTCTCCTTACATCTCTAAGTCTCCTTGTCACCCTTCCTCCAACTAGATCAAACACCTGCAGTGTCATAATAACTGGCTCCTTCACCTGTTTTGGTTTAGTCATCCATCTGTCCCATAACTCTCCAGTACTACTTTGTTCTTAACCTCCTCCTGAACTCCACCCGCCAGTGCTCTTGCTTCAGCCTGTTCTAAGGAGCTTTACCTGGCAACTCACTGGTAACTGCACAGAAATGTTGGGTACATAGATAAACTTATCAGAGGTTAGTAAAGAAATTACACCAAAGTACCCCTAAAAGTTTGTCATTACACACACACACACACACACACACTTTACCTGTAAGTGTGGCCAGGAGGCCTCAAGTGTGGGCTCATCCTCTTCAGGGTCAAACTCGTTACTGTCACTGGGCGGAAGGGTCCGGAATATGTTGTGAGACACCTGGAACAATGAGAGCGGGAACTTCAAACCAGTGACTGGAAATTGGGGTTCTGTCCCAACATGTAGATGATAACCGCTGTTTACTTGAGGGATGCTTCACTGCAGCTACCTTATTAAACAAGGGAACTGTTCCCTCTAATGCACAAAAGTCTAAAGCTCTGTACAAACCAATAATGATCACAGCTAACTGAATCTTCAACAGGCCTTCAAGTGATTTGGTGTGTTCCACATGTCACAAATGTATTTATTATCTGGTATATTGGGTCAAGATTGAGAGTTTTCATTTCAGTTACATACATAAGTTAATCTATCACGTTAGTACACTTAAACGTTTAAACTGACACTAGGTGTATAAGGATTTTCCAAAACCACGTTTCAATTCAGGCCTTAATATTTGAGCCTCTTCTTCAGTTTTTCTTTAGAGTATTTTTACACACAACCATGGACCTTGTTCATGATGTGGATCATGAGCAAAAAAAAGTCCACTATTCTGATGCATTTCTCCACTGAACAATCTTCAAACACTGTATCTTCAACCAGACTAGCATGCTTTCAATCTGGCATGATCAGCTCCACGTGGGTATCACAGTACAGGAAGAAGAACCTGGGGTACACTGTTGTGAAAATGACAAACGCAAATGCTCACAACGGTTACATCCCAACCTCACACAATGACACATTTACACTCTTTCTGATATAAAACTTGAAAAATATTTAAACAAATATTCCCTTTTTTTCCCTTACCTGACACAAAACCCTCACATTTCTTAGAACAGGGCAGAATCAATAGTCAGGCCCTCTAAGCAAGAAGTCAGGAGTGAGATGCTTCTCACAATCCTCACTGCAGCATCTACATGTACATATGGCTACACTTCAGGGTTACAGTACTTAATTATGTGTTCATAGTCTACTAGGATAGCAAAAAATATTATTAAGCAGTATGTTTAGCCATACGCAAAGCAAACCTTACAGAGTTTAGTATAAACTACATCAGCACAGATGTGTGTGGCAGGTGATACACAGAGTCAGCAAGAATAATACAATGAATGACAACGTTGTCCGCATGTCTATCTGCTCTTCTTAATGAGACCAGGTTTGTTAATATTGTCATCAGGCAGAAACCTCTGAAAATAATATCGTGCTGTGTCAGTTTTTCTAAATGTCCATTAGACCAGTATGTGTCTGGCTCAATTTAAATGATGCATTAACCATCCCCGAGGTCTTCATTCAATGTGTGTGTTTTTGTTTTCTATCTGCTTCTTCTGCAGTACCTGTATGTACTGCAGCAGACCTTCAGTTATAACAGTCCTCAACGGCCTGAAGATATATTCTGTGGAAGGCTCCAAGTAATTAAACCTAATAACAACTTGGTGCACTAGTTAAAAAAAAAATATTAGTGTTGAGTACTTCAGGGCCTCTGTTCATTGAGGGGTCTGTGTTCATTAGCTGAACATACGTAGCTGCCAACATGCACACCAGCTCCTGTTCTGCTCTTATTTTCCTCCTGTGTATCTGCTCATTTCCTATGTGTCTGTACACGGAGTACTCAAATATCACTGCTATGCCCCTGCTTAGCTAGGAAACGAGGGAAGCACCATTTCAGCCACACAGGATGGTGTAAGGCAGAGTTAGTTATTTATTCTTTAGTAGTAGACTTTACATGCAAAACCAAAAAAGGGGAAGTCCCGTGGGGCTGGATAGGGTCTGTGGGTGCTGCCAAATCAAAGAACAGAACTAAAAGTGAACCAACATAGCCCATAAATTTGACCGACGTACAAGAGAGAAAACATAACACAACTACAACTACAACTACTCCTTCCCCGAGAAAAGAACACAGCAACACCCACTCACCCGCTCTAGTGAGTCTAACTAAAGAATCCAAGCATCAGACTGAAGCTGACTCAGTTTCCTCCCACTAAATAATAATAAGTAACAAATTTAAGCAGTAAATTTTTACGCAAGCTAAAAGATTATAAACCTCCATAGACATATTTTCACTATGTCCACTCACACGTTTACACCATCAGTGCTGAGTGCTGCAGGGGGCTGACATTTTCCAGCGGAGAGACAAAACATGACTGCACAAAAAGACGACTGAGAAAACTGAAATCTACTTACTACAAACAAACCTTTCTTTAAGAAGTAAGCTTTGACCCAAAGGAGGCAGACTATGTAAACATGTCTGTCAGTACTCATTTGTATTTCAGCACCATTGCTGTGCTGTCATTTACTTTTATTTACACACCAACACTTGCTACAAGGGCCACACTGCACTGCCCCATCAATGACTAGAAATTTCAAGGTGCACGTTACCTTAATGTTAAATTTTCCCGCGTGGCAAAAGATAATAAAGTTCTTTCGATATGGGGATGACATGGTAAGACAGGAATCATCTCCAGACTCCACTGACAAAAACAGCAATTTTTACCTTATTAAATGGGAGTCTGGTCACCACAGCATTACAGGTTTAGATTTGTTTGTTTGATTAGTTTGAATGTCACTTTCATTTTCAGTTTTTATCACCTGCGCCGAGGTGGCTGCGTTTTTTGGTAGCAGTCTGCAAAAACGAGAGCTCGGAAAGTTTTGAATGAACGAAGTAAAACTTTATGGTATAGAGTGGGGCCATGCTAACAATCCATTCAAATTTAGATTCCCTCCACCAAGGTCAGCTTAATGATTTATTGGTCAAAAGATGACAAAAAAAAAAAGGTTTTGTGCAGACAAACGAACACACATCACTGAAAACGTTCCCTCGTCTTTGAGATGGAGATGGTGTGAAAGTGTGAGAGGACACAGCGAAAACAAAACACCAGGAATTCAGCGTTTTGTTTTGTTATTTGAAGTTGAATGGCATTTCATTATTTACGTTATATATAACATTATATTCATTTCAAGAAACACAACTGGAGATGTATAAAAGTGAAAAGGCTTTTGCACAGGTTTTAAATGGAAACAGACAGAGTGCAAATCTACTGTTTACGTAGAATGGGTGGATTCATTCTTTCTTACCATTTTCACAACCTCGGGGTAGGCCTGTTCCGTCAGGTAGCCCCGGCTTACGGTCACGTAGTCCACCAGCTCGTTGAGCGTGGAGCGCTTGTACTCCTTCATCTTGAGGTCTGACAGCGTGTCCATGAAGTCAAAGACAGTACAGCACTGCTGCAGCTTCTTCAGGAACAGCTCCGGCTGCTCCGGCGCTGGCACGTCTAGACAGGCAAAAGCAAACAAGGGAAGAGAAAGATGATGAGAAAGGTTAGATAAATTGGTAAAGACACATATCTGGAGCAAGCAGATGCTTCTGACTCCCGCAGCTACCAAAAAGCTGTAATAGCAAACACCACATGGTCAAAGACGGGCAGAGTGAAAACAGGGATTTGAGCAGTCCTGGTGGGACAGAGGCCTGATACACAAATAACCACATTAATATTTATTGACACTTTTTTTTTTCCCCATTCCCATTTTGTGAGAAAAGCAATTATTGGTCATAGTCAGGATTGTACCCTTTGAAACCCTTTGTTGGTATAGAAAACCATTTTTAGCCACAGTAAGATCAAATTATACTTTCTTTAATTCGTAGTCAGTTATCTACAGGCTGATGATTTCATGTAAAGTTCCAGATCAGGTTAAAGACACATCCAATACTGTGCAGTTGTTAAACTGTTACCGATCTGTTCTCATCTCTTGCTGATTTGGTCGTTTCCTGGATCACCTATTTTAAAATTTGGAGCGAAAGCAGAGCATCTCTGTTTGGCATAAACACAAGATGAAGTAGGCGGGTAGTTGCAGCTACAAAGAAGAAATGTGTGACTTTGCCTATCAGTAGGGTAATCGGAGTTTCCGAGCTCGCCAATAGGTGTTCACGGAGGAATGTTCAAAAGAAACGAAGGATGCTACCAGTGCATGCCTCAGTTGTAAAAGTGTGCTTCGGCTCTGCAACAGCTTTTAACATATTCATCTTCCGTGCAGACCCCTGTCTGCACAGGCAGGATGAGCGTGACAGCCTCATTATCCAGCAGCGACTGTTTCTGATGGGAGAGGCGACGCTGTCACGAACTGTGTGGATGTACAGGCAGAAGAAGGAGGCAGGTGTCTTTATTCTGATCCCACTGCGACAGACAAGAAGGTCACACAGAGTTCAGACCTGCGGGGGGAGATAGGCAACAATCTTCCCAGATCGCGACAACTCAAGACCTGGTGCTCTCATCCCGGCAGGACTTGGCTATTATTATGTAAGAGATAAGCTGCTGCTCTGAAGCAGCACACCGCTACTACCGTGCATGTGTGCGCTCCACAATTACACTTCAAAGCGCTTGGCTGCATTTTGAATTCTATTGCTCTTGACGATGAGTCACAATATACATGTAAATGAACAAGAAAGTTCTGGAGCACCGGTGAAATGTCTTTTTCACCTCACCATAACCTGCAGGTTTTGTGACAGTGATTATGTGATTCATTATTTTACCTGTGAAATACTTCATTTTTCACCATTTTCAATTTTACAAACCAAATAATGGACTGGAGGAGGGAAATAAGCCTGTAAATTAAAGAAGTAGAAGTCAGCTGCAAGCCTATTTTATAGAAAGAAATGCAAAAAACAAAACAAAAAGGGGGTGCATATTTGTTGATTTCACTAAGCTCTCTCACCTGAGCAGGCTCTTTCCAGTAGTAAAAATAGTAAAAAGCACTGATAAGGGATGTGCAGATACGCAAACTGTAATTTCAAGTCTAGTTTTAACTACAAACAATGGAAAGAGATAAATTCAGTGCGACGCCTTCCTTTAAGTTGCTTCCTGTCAGTCTGTGGCAGCTTTAGTTTGGCCTGAACTAAGATGACTTTAGTGAACAAGAATCCAAAACTAATTCAGCTTTTTAAAAACTCTGCCAAAGACTCTGACAAGAGGGGAACTAATAAAAGTTCAAGTACGCATGATGCGTGAAGAGCCTACACATCTGTGTTGCTGTTATGAAGAAGCATTCACTGTGAGGCTGAATACTGCACAAACTGTGTGTATGACAGAGAAGCAGCATCATATTAACGTATGACTAGAATTCGCCAAATGTGCTGTAAGCATCCTGTGTAGCAAACCTCAACATCCTGTTAGAAATAAAAAGGGTTTAAAATGTCTTATATTTTACTTCCTTTAAATGCCTACGTTTATTAACTTGGGAAATTAGAAAATGAACTGCGGCTGAAGAAACATAATTAAACTTATTTATAAATGGATGATTTGGTTCATTCTTCCTTTTTTGTCAGCTCATCACAATGAATGGCTAAAATCCTCTTCCTGAAGCTCTGGCCATTTAAAGAGAAAGTGCAGTTTCCTGTCCTGGGGAAAAAAAAAAAAAAGACCTCTGCAGATCTCCTTGAGCGCATTTAAAGTGATTATGCTGAATGTGTTTTGATCCAAATGCCACTAGTTACTCACGACCTGCTGGCCTCCTGCTTCAGCTCAGCTCATTGAGGCTGCGTCCAACCGGGCCAGTCACAATCAAACCCAAACCCTGACTGACTGGCAGCAGTCCTAATCCCTGCTCCACAAACTTCCACAATAAACGGTCATTTATCAGAGAGAATGTGCAGCAAGCTGATTTGAGCTGAATTTTTTCCACTTTTGGTTGAGACGTTACAACACATGCAAAAATATTCTTATCCTGCTAAGTTTACTCCAAGCACACATAAGAGAGACTGACTCTTTTCTGCTCAAATGAAACAATCAGCTCAATAAAGAACATGAGAAATTAAGACAACTAGAAGATTCATTTGCACTACTTTATTGCATTGCTGACCCCAGAGATAACCTGGTTTAGTGGTGTTTCAGCATCCATTTCAGTTCACTGCTTTAGCTTACTGGCCTGCAACACAACCCTTCTTTGCTCACTCTTATCACTCATCAGTGTCTGTGGTCTGCTACTGCTGAAACAAACCCTAATAAACGAGCAGTAAGCAACTCTTTTTTTTTCTTTTTTTTTTTTTTTACTTCTGGTCTCTCTTTGTGAAGAAAGAAAGATTTTTTTTTTTTGGGGGGGGGGGGTTA
>VVHJ01052538.1:33233-45240 GCA_015107715.1 Tylochromis polylepis
CCTCCATCTACATTAAGACTCATTCAGTATGTACAGTGTGTAAAAACAGCCACCATCAACAGTCAATAATTAAGCAAAACGGTGTGGAGTCACTAACACTGTCACAATAAGTCTTAATTACACTGTGCTGTGGACAGGGACAGCTAAAGACACGATGGCCGAGCTGTTATTGCTGTTCTACTTACACTGCCTGGGGTGCATTGTAATGAAAAGACTCTGCAGACAAGTTCGTGCAATCATTAAAAAAAAACAAGCAGGCATGCAGACGTTGAGACCCTTAAGCCTAACGTCTGATTATGAAATGTTACACATGTTATGTTACGCAGACACACACGGACCCTAGGGGACTTGCGAATGGTCTTTAGTCTTTACAAGCTAACAGCAATCATGAGGTTCGCATATTTGTCAAAACCATTTTTACACAAAAATTGGTGCAGGAGTGACATCTGAATGAAACATGAGTCACAGACTGATGGGTCTTAATCACATCGTAGGGTTGAGCCAATGGTGAGGTGAAATCGCAATCAAGGCGATTTTTTAAAATCTAACGTCCCCATTGATACATTAAATTAATATTGTCATTTTGCTGAGATTCATAATAAATTAAAATCTGCAAAGCCCTCGTTTCACATCATGCCTCCACATATAACTGGCACTTGCAACACAGACGTGTCAGGGCGTGCACACAGGTTCACACCCGGACTTCTGTGTGTGCTTTGAAGTTAATGTGTGAGCTTGGAGCAAGTATATGGATACTTCTGACTGTGGGATTGACTTTCAAAATCAGTGTGATGTGACTGTATGTGTATAGTTTATACCCTATCCTGTCTTTTTTCCGCTGGGTGTTATCGAGGGACGATGAAGATGGCAATAGAGACAGATAAGGTACAAAAAAATATATATAAACTGGATGGATTTGTAAAACTAAAGGCCTTCACACAGCGAGCGCATTTCTAAACAGCAAAAAAAAAAGAGAAAAAAAAAAGAAAGGAAGAAAGATACCCTGCAAATTTGTCCAGTGAAATTACAAAGCCTGTGTAATCGGCTGCATTAAGAATCAGTATAAAAACAATCGCTGGTTTAATGCAGAGGTTTGGTTTTCTGTCTACTATTCCAGGGTCTTTACCTTACAATATAAAAGCACCTTGAGGCAACTGTTGTTGTGATTTGGTACAATATAAGTAAAACTGAATAGAATTGGTGCAAACCTCAGAGGTCCATGTTACTGAAACATGCTTTTTAATACAATGTTTTTTCTTTATAATGTACCCTGTGTCTGTGCTTAAAGAGATTCTGAAGAGAATCCAGTATAGAAGCGGGAGAAAATGAATAACAGCCAAAACTGAAATCCATAATAGGTAAAGAGACCGTCCGGAGCTAAAAGTAGAGCTCCAGTGGAGCTGCTGAGGCAGTGGTCAGAAGCAGCAGACTGTGATTGCACTGAGGAGGTGGGAAATGTGTGGATGTGTGTGAATGCAAAATGAACGTGTGAAACTGAACCATGGAAGTGCTGAAAAAGACGGACCGTGTGCCGGCTCAGTCACTGAACCACAAATAAATACAGTAAGACTGTAAAATAAACCACCGTTAGCTGTTTACATACACTTCATTGGTCACTATTAGGTACACCTGTTTAACATATTCATTAACACAGATATCTAATCGGTCAATCACACGGCAGCAACTCAATCCTTTCAGGTATGTTACACATGGTCAAGCTGACCTTGTTTAAGTTTAAACTGAGCATCAGAATGAGGAGAAAAAAAACAAGGTGATTTAAGAGTTAAGAGATTTGTATTGTGGTTTTGGTGTCGACAAATTAGCAACTGTGTGATGCTATCATGTCAATATAGACAAAAACCTGAGAAGTGTTTTCAGCAGATGGTGAAAACACATAATAATTATTACTGTGGCAACTACACTGTCAGTATCAGAGCTAAAGCTGAACATCAGTGTTACAACATTTGGATAAATACTGTATTGGATAAGTACTGGATGTGACTCTCTTTGAGGACATACAAAATATTAAAGGACTCTGATCAGGTCAATAAGGACATCATCGGTTGGGGCAGGTTTAATTGTAAAAGTGTTTGATATTTAAATGTCAATGTAAATCCCAAAGAATTTATGGCTGTTCAAAGATCAAAGTGCATTTGGGTTGTCACTTTTAAAAAACTGACTCACAGGTTACTGGGTATGGTCTAAATTACTAATCATATCAACCACGTACTCAGACCTGAGGTCACAGTGAATGGTGCTGCTGTTTAATTATCAACCTACTCTGTCAGATGATTTCAGGATTTTTTTGCAGTGGTGGCTTACTGGAAGGACAACAGGACAGAATTTCCTGAAAGCAACTTTTTGAAGAAGAAAGCAGAGCCTTTTGCAACAACAGTAAAGGAAATATGAGCCACTGTACAGTTGCTGCTGTTTAACAGCTTCACTACACAATTTTCCAAAAACACCCGAGAGGGGGGATTCCTCTCTGATATTATAACTGTGGCTCCACACGCTGTGGTTCTGATGTATTTATCACTGAAGCGGTTTCTACATGTGGACGTCATGTGTCCCACCTTCAGCATGCTTTATTTAGTCAGCAACCTCACCTAAAGCACCTAAATCTGCTCTGTTTCTTGTTTTTTTTTTCATAATATTATCATTGTCCAGGTGGATTTGCTGTTCTGCTTTTCCAGAAAAGGAAATAAGGCATGGCTTTCTATGAAACTTAGTTCTGCATTTCTTTGAAACATTTAGAACTACCCTGATGTTGTTGCTTCACTCTTTAGCAGACAGACTATACCTCTTTACTAACAGTATCTGCAGCTCATGGAAACCACAGTAATCAACACAGGTGTGCAGATCAAGCATGTTGCTGTGTGCTGGCAGCATCTACATATATACATACAGACAGCACAGGTGTCACTGAATATAAGCTTCTATGAGGTATGAGAACAGAACCATTTGACAGTCAGCACAGAGCTTTAGCACCCTCTATTACTTTGGTTCTGATTAACTCAGTGCACCCAGTGTAGTAACTTGTTAGTTTTATGTGTAATAGAAGATGACCTTAACATAGTTTTAAGACGAAAGAGAGCCTAGTGTTACCTTCAGCTGCCTTCATCAGTCACTTCTGCCTCTTCCTGCATCCTGAGATGGAACTAGGAAGTGACTTTCCATCAGTCTCAGAGAGGAGGAGGCTCTGTCTGGTTTCTGTCTGACAGCATTCCTGCTGTCACTACCAAACCACACCATCACACTGTTGTATTTACTCAGCTGAAACATCAGGGTGTCTCATTGTGTATTACTACACCCAGCTACATACCGCAGATGCCTTATTCACTTAGCATGCCACAATGCAGGTCAAAGTTATATGAGATGTGACGTTTGAACAGATTCCATTACTTATTAATACACTGAGACTCTTTATCAAATAATTTAGAAAAAAATCCCCTTATAATGCGGCATGATCAAAAAAATACATATGGGTGTAGATTTGTTTAAACAGATCTTTGCCAGTTCCTCCTAACCTGAGCCTCTGGACTTTCACAGGGGTTCTATGATAACTTGAAGAGGTCTTATATTACACAGGACAGGTAAGAAGAAAAAGTACTGAAAATGTTTCCACGTTTCCAACTATACACATGAAAAAAACGCTTGCTTAAACAAAACGTGACAATTTCTGTTTTAAGGAGCCAATCTCTGTTCTAGGCAGTTCATATGAGGAGTTAACCCATGATCTTCTTATTCTTCCCATACATCTTGCATATATGAGAACATCTCCAGACTGATATTTTAGCCAGTATTAGACATTTGCTGATATATTGGTATAGGGACTTTATAATGAATGAAAACTCAACGTAAAGAAGAGACAGGGGAAACACCCTTCAACTATGTTATGAGGGTTGATGTCACACAGTGTGCCAAACAGAGGGCAATCTGCCACCTCCTGTTAGTAAGACACATGTTCTGAAACACACAAACTCAACAACCAGCTGACCTGAACAGAATCGGGCAGAGCAAACGAGTAATCCTTCTACTACTACTACTACTACTACTACTACTTGTGACAATAAAACAAGATTATTTTTAAGCTGAACTGTCATAATATCTCAGTAAGGACTCCTGTACATAAAAATATTACATGTGCCTGGAAGAGAAAAAAATAAATAAATATCGACCGATTTTTAATTCACCAAAATTTTAGAATGGGTCTTTAAAAAACTTGTATCGGTCACCCTCTAGCACTAACCTGATCTCTGCAATCATTGAAATGATCTGCCTGTCTAGACATGTCACTAATAAATACACTCGCATGCAGAGAATAGTTAGCACAGAAAAGAAACCACATTCAAACAGAACTAATCCAGACTATACAGAGCAATGCTAATAAATTTGCCATCAATGGGCAAAGAGACAAAACACATGTAGAAGGTGAGGGTAAAGAAAAAGAAAATCAAGGTAGTCTTGATTAAAAAAAAAGTTTCTGTGACAATGTTTTAATGAGCCATCTACAAGCCCCTGGAAGGTTGTTTTGTTTTGTTTTTTTAAACAAGCCTGAGTTGTGCACTTAAGGTAGGAACTGTGTCCAAACAAATTATTCACAAGTGAAAACATTATGCTGTTCCTTATTTTCTGACGTATGCACTACCAGTCAAAAGTTTTAGAACACCCCAATTTTTCCAGTTATTTAATACAATTCAAGTCGTTCCAATGAATAGGTTGAAATGGTTCAAAGGTAAGTGGTGAACTGCCAGAGGTTTAGAAAAAAAAAAGGTACGGTTACCCAAAACTGAAAAATAATGTACATCTCAGAATTATACAAAAAGGCCATTTTCAGGGAACACAAAATGAGTAAACAATTTAACCGTTCTGCAGCAACGGAGGTTGATCAAGCCTTGAAAGCTGGTGCCACTAACTCCTACAGGTGTTCCAACTTTTCTGGATTACTTACTTACCCCCTCTGTCTGCATAAAAGCAGTGTTGGAACACACTCTTGTGAGCATCAGTTGAACAGTATTGTACTGCAGAAAGTAGTGTGTTGCTACAAAAATGATGAGAAAAGGGCAATTAACAATGGAAGAGAGACAGACCGTCATAACACTTAAAAATGCAGATCTTTCCTACAGAGAAATTGCAAAGAAAGTTAAGGTGTCAGTGAGTACAGTTTCCTTCACCATCAAACGGCACTCAGAAACTGGGAAACTCTGACAGGAAGAGCTCTGACAGACCCAAAGTCACAACTGAATCAAAGGACAAGTTTCTGAGAGTTAACAGCTTGCGTGATAGGCGGCTCACAGGACAACAGCTTCAAGCACAGCTTAATAGGGGTGGTAGTAAGCAAGTCTCAGTTTCAACTGTTAAGAGAAGACTTTGAGCTGAAGGTTTGACAGGAAGAGTCGCAGCAAGAAAGCCATAGATAAGATGTCAGAATAATACAAAGAGGCTTGCTTGGGCCATGAAACACCACCATTGGACTACTGAAGACTGGAAGAAGGTATTATGGACTGATGAATCAAAGTCTGAAATCTTCGGTTCTTCACGCAGGATCTTTGTACGCCATCAAGCAGGCGAAAGGATGGTACCACAGTGTGTGGCATCAACTGTCAAACATAGTTGGAAGTTGATGGTCTGGGGCTGTTTTACTGGATCCAGGGTCAGTGACTTGTACAGAGTGAGAGGCACCCTGAACCAAAACGGCTACCACAGCATTCTGCAGTGTCATGCAATACCCAGGGGTTCATCCTACAGCAAGATAATGACCCAAAACATAAGTCCAAGCTATGCCAGAACTACCTCAGGAAAAAAGAACAAGATGTTAAGCTTGAAAACATGGAGTGACCAGCACAGTCTCCAGATTTAAACCCCATTGAGCTGGTTTGGGATGAACTGGACAGAAGAATGAAAGCAAAGCAACCTACAAGTGGCACACATTTATGGGAAATTCTGCAACAGATACAGGAAGAACTTTCTGAAGAATATTTAATTTCTATTGAAGAAAGAATGCCACGGGTGTGCTCAGCTGTTATATCTGCCAAAGGTGGCTACTCTGATGAGTCAAAAGTTTAGGATACATTTTTGGTCTACAAATTGATTCCATGATATCTTTTTTAACTCCAATTGCTTATTTGTACTTTGCTTTCATTTCAGAGTGTATACACTATATCGGCAGGGTATACACTGTTACAATTATGGATGCTCAAATCAAACATGGCCACTGTTTTTAGAGAATATTATCAGAGTATGTACAAGTACTCTGTGAGCAAATATATACTATATGTGACACTGCATGACTAAATGGAACAAAGAGTTGTAGCTGGATTGGAAGAGGGGGGTGCCACACTCAAAGCCCTGAAAAACCTAAAGAAAAGTTTAACACCACGACAGATGAACCTTCATTAATTTAAGACATTTTACTTACCTAAATATCAAACTTCGTGGGTTTGCAAATAACTATCATCTGCTCTGCTCAGCGTGATTTTAACTAATCAGAACAAACCTTTATTCTGATCAGTGCACAAAGTAATTACTGCTATAGCCACTTAAGCATAATGGGGAAAACTTGCCGTTTGCTGGCTTAGTTTTCACTTGGGGTGGGCAGATTGATACAAATGATCAATATTATGAATACCATCACTGGTATTGGTATTAGATGAATATGTGTGTGATGTGATCGATAGCCTACTTTAATTTCAATTTCCTTGCTGTATGTTCAGAACATTAGTATCATTTCATCAAAGAGTAGACATGCACATTTTACCCCACCTTTCTTTGCAATAAAAATACTGCAAACCGTATGTGTTTATGGAGGTTATTTGCTAGTGTGGCATCACCATCAAATTATTTAACACATAAAAAAAAAGTGAAAAAGACGAAGTCCCTGAAACAGCCTCTGACTAGTGTAACAGACATAGAGGCAAAGCATATCCAGTTAGCTTATATAATGGTGAAAGTAATATTTCAGTCATGACTCATCAACTGTTGGATCTTCAGCATTAGTTTATGTTGATTTTGAGTGCTCATCACAGCTGTTATTTCAGCTGATTGATTAATGTTAGACAAGCCTATATCCAGACATTTATGTTAAATTAATTCACTCATTAATTCTGAAAAAAATATACTCATGAAATATGAAAATGTCTGAATGTCGCTTTTGTGCACATTACATGACTTCAATAGTAACACTGCAATGAAACTGAGTCAGTGAACCAGGGTTCAAATTCAGTACAATTAGATTAGCAGAAACAAAGCTAGAGGGGGCTTTCAGATGTTACTTGTATTTGATCTGGTAATCGTCCCTTCTGCCTCTCACCCCACAAACCCCAAATTTCTCTCACATACATGCAAGCATATGTTTCTACTTACCCTTGAGCAGGGGCAAGGGCGTGAGCTCTATAGGTTTGCCCTGAGAGCGGAACTGGGACGAACTCTGCGACCGCTTCTGCTTAGCCTTCCTGACAGACTTCCGTGAAAATCCGTCCACTTTGTCCACAGAGGGAGCTGTGGTGGCTGCCGAGGACATAGCCCTGGTGAGAGAGACACGGGAGGAGGAAAGGGAGGGAGGAGGCAAGGGGGGAATAAAGTCACATCAGACGTGTTCCGAAAGCTCCAAGTTTAGAAAGCAAAAGTGATTAACCAGAACAAAAAATTTTCACTTTTTCATAGGACAGTTACATTTCATAACACTTTATTTGTGATCATTTTTAATGTCAATCATCATGCTGCTGGTGCCGTTCACTCCCTCCTCTCACTTCTCAGCCAATTGCACAAGCTTGTGTTGATAGCCATGTGCTTCAACAGTGTGTTGATATCGCACAAAATTATTTTCAAATTTACTGGTTTGTTAATAAAATGTATTGATTTGTCCAGAACTCATTTCACTAAAGCTCTAAATTATTCCAAGAATTTCAGCATGGAACGTAAAAAAAAAATCCTTAAAATCAATTGAAAGATCAAATCATCTTATCTTAAAACAATTATTTTTAAAAGTAACAAACACACACACATATAGAAACAACTTATATTAGTGTAATGCCAGTATTGGCTTTAAATAAAGCATTCTCATTCCAATTTGAATTTAAGGCACAGAAAGCGCATTTAGAAGTTTTTTGTGTGTGAGCGTGTGCGTGCACCAAGGTCATGCAGGTCAAGAGTTTTTGATAGTAAGCACATGCAAATGAAAAAAAAAATAACATCCCCAGTGATAGTTTTAGCTCTCTACGAGTTCATCTTCCTGCAGCCAAAGGAGACAGCCTCATTTTCCCAGCATGGGAGGCCTCAGTTCAAGCATGGTTACAGTACACAAACAAGCCGCCCTCCTACCTACCAAAAGACCATCAAAGTATCTCAAGCACACACACAACTTAAAAAAAAACCCACACACACAGCGGCACCAACAACAATGGAGCTGGTTCTGCAGCTGCGAGCTATCGACACAGTCGGAGGAAGCTGAGGAAATGTTAACTGCTGTGTGTGCTGGCTGCTGATTGCATGTTAAAATAACAATTAAAAAAGAATCTAAGAAACCAACTTCCCAAGCAACAAAAACAAGCCGCAGCAGAAGTCACACTTGAAACTACTTTTCTGCACCACACCCAGGGGCACATGTTTGGAACAGCAAACTCAGGATTTGTTTTCGGCTGTCAGAGGTACAGATCTGTCTGGTGGCCACAACTGTGGGTGTGGGTGTGACATTATTTAATAAAAAAAACAAAAAAAAAACCCTCTTATGGGGCTAAAAATTTTCTCAAACTTTCACATCTGCAAACTAAGCCTGTTTTTGTGGTCCTCTAGTTACATTAGCATGTATGGTGCACACTGCTCAAAGATATCCTAACATCCTTTTATATAAGCATGATATCCTAACTCTGCAAACAAGTAAATATTCATACATACACCAAGCTAACATGCTAAGATTTTGTATTAGAGTCAGTCAGGCTGGCGTACTAGCCAACTCAGTTGTTCAGGTAGTTGCCTTTAGACCAGGGTTGTCTTTTTTTTTTTTTTTTTAAGATTATGATTGTTTGGTCCACTTCGCTAATAACCTATAAAAACACAAACAAAACCAATGAAACGTCCATTTAAGAAACAAACACGCACATGGACAGCCTGGAACGTCTGAAGAAAACCAGTACAATTTCAACAATGTGTTGCTCTGGCAGTGGCTGATGTCTTTGCCAAGAAGAAAACTGTAAAACTGACAATGATTCAGATGTTTAGCTCCTCAGATAAAATTCGGCCAAAAACTCAAGACATGATCCATTTTTTTTTTTTAATGTCTTGCAACACACTGCTTTCTGGTGCAAAATAACCAAAAAGCTCAAATAAACCCTCCTTCCAGGCCATCCAGGACTCTGCTGGTGGACTCCGCTTCAGACACCAATGAACTGAAAGACTAGCATTACCAAAACACACCAGCCCGGTTGCAAGGAAAGATTTCTCAACTTTTGTGAACTGAACTGTGTTCTGATCTTAATCCTAACCTAAATTAAAGGAAATGCAGTGATTACAAGTGTGAGCTGTCACAGAGTGTCTCTCCCCATAAAGTGTGAACAACATGACAACATGTGAACCATCACAACAAGTTTTAAATGGCCTTAGAAGAAGCACTGTAGGCACACACAAAAGTATTTCTAAAAACACCGGGTCTCCATCAATATCAAGGCAATAGTCCACAGGCTGGAGTTTTGGGGAGGTTTGGTGAAGAAAGAAAGAAATTTTTTAAAAAAGGTGGGGGGATGACCAAAGCGCCCTCGCTTATCACCACTATACATGTTGAAAAAGAAGTCATGAACTCATGTTTTGGGCCCTGACCAATTAGAGGTGTTATAGCATGACTTAAAAAGGACTGCTCAAGACATCCCAGAAAAACATTTTTTGCAAGAAAAATGGTTCAACGTTGTTGCGCCAGTATAATAAGTAATCACAGGATAGAGGTCGTTGCTGTTAAACCTCGTTCTTTGAGTTATATAACTCAGGAATTCAGCCTGTAGTCAAAGATAGAAATTAATTTAATCAAAGATGTGAAAAGTACAACTATTTAATCAGATGTGAGAGTGTTTGGCTTTAACTGACCATATTTCATTAGTAATCCCACTTTCTTCTTACAACTGTACTGTACATGAGAAAAATACAAAGCTCAATATCAACCACATGCCACAACAAAACTGACCTCTGCCAGTTAGCATGAGCCTAATATTTTTGCTTTAATCAGGACATAAGGAAGCTAACTGGACTATGATGTGAGGAGAGGACAAAGAGCGTGATCACTAACTGACCTGGATGGCACGGGGGGCTGAGAAGACATGAATTAGCGCACTAACAAAAATCCTTATGTAATAAGACATGAATGAGATGCTGCAGGCTGTGGTCTGTGCTGGCAGCTAATGTTCTGTCAAAGTCAAAAGGCTGTCATGCAGCATACCCACCAGGCCTTCAGTACAACAGAGCAGCCAGACGAGGAGAGGTACGACAGGCTTGGACTTCAGTACAAACACATACATATGCATATCATTCATATGGATTGTCAAAGCCTTTCAAAAGCTCCCTGAGGATGCACCGCTTATTGTCCATCATAGTAAAGAATCTACAGCAGTTTTAATGATTGTAGAGAAGCAACATGTACATCTGTGGTTCTCTGTGATGAAACTGTCAGCACTGATGCAATATGACTATCAGTGGAAGAAGATAAAAATCAAGAGTGCCAACAGTGATTATAAGAAGATATGCTAAACAGCCTCAAAACAGTTCTCTCATCTTTCTGCAAAGCATTGGTTTGAAGATGTCAGTGTTTAGGACAGTTTGTACACATTTACAGCATACTGTCATTACAAACTGACAATATGTGTTTGCTTCCAAATTTTAAAAAAAATCAATCCATCTAGGATGACATTTAAAAATGTTGAGATTTTAAAATGGCAAAGCCTCAAGTTTAACCATGAGAAAAGTTTCAACAAGCTACAGAAGAACTCGTTATTGAGCAATCACTGGGTTTTTTTTTCCCTTTTCCAGTTGTAATGCAAAACTACTTTGTTCTTTTTTCTTTTCTTTTTTTAAATATAGTTTTCCAATTGAAAATCCCAACAGACTGTAAGGTCTTACTTTAAACATACTGCAAATAGCTCCAAAGACAGCTGTCAGTGAGAATCATCACAATCTTCCAGGGAAACTTTCAAATATCTATTATCATTGTTCATCATTTGAATGCAGATGGAGACCCTGGTTCAAGCCAGATGTTTTGCACTACTACAACAAATTAGCACTAGCACATAGGTTAAATATAGACAGAACTAGCCTGGGGCTAACTTAATGCAGCCTGCAACATCCTAAAAGGAAAACATAAGACTCAACAGCTCACTTACAGAGGCAAACAAGCCTTTTCTATGACAAACTACACCACATAACAGATCCCAAGGGACGGCTAAACATCTGTCCACTGTGCTGCATGCATCAGACATGAAGCCAGACTTTGATGGTCTGGCCAACAAAGGTGGTCGTGTCATATTCAGTACTTATGAGTGAATGTATAAGTAGACTTGTCAACCAGAAAAAAATGCAATCTACCAGATAAGATACAAGAAACCAATGGAGTAGATATTCATTTACAACAGTATTGAACAGAGCACCACTGCAGCCAGTCAGGCACAAAGCCCCTCCCCTCACCTTGAGGTTAGCATATGAACAATATCACTAACAAACCTCTACAATCATCCTCATAAAGACCAACAAAGAAGTATAACAGGATCTGTTAACTGTACTTGATTATGGACTCGATGTTTGAGTCCATAATCAAGTACAGTTTAATCAAAGCTTATCAACTTTACATGACAAGCAACAGAAATATGATCACCAGAACCACAAGTAATAAACAAAGATGCACATGAATATATTTCTACCGAGCAGTATTGTTCAAATCTTTATTTAAATATATATATATATATATATATATATATATATATATATATATATATATATATATATATATATATATATTTTTTTTTTTTATTTTTTT
>VVHJ01052539.1:0-16424 GCA_015107715.1 Tylochromis polylepis
CACACACACTCACTCACTCACTCTCACACACAAACACACACACACACACACATGCTCGTACTTACACACATTCACACGTGCACATACATACACAGTGCCTTAGCTTTTTATGATGTACCAAATGGGGTTACGATGTGGGGGGCTGTGTACTTGTGTGTGTAAATGTGAATAAAAGGACGGCGCAGGGGAAGCGAAGCTGAAGTCGTCTGGAGTCACATGCAGACAGAGCTTCCCTTGTGCAAGTAAAAACGCGATCGTTTTCTGAGTGTTTTGCTTCGTTCACGAGGATAATCTCAGCACCAGCGAGGCCTGCCAAGCGCAGACCTGACAGCAGACCTGACAGAAGTGACTGACATACTCAGAGGTGACTGACAAGGAAACAGAGGTGGACAAGCAGGCAAAAACACCAAAAACAAAACAGGAAATGAAGAGTAACAAAGCTCAAAATAAACGTCATGACAGAAACAAAACAGGAAGCGTCCAAACTATGAACAGACCCAGCACAGCCTTAGTCAGGCAGGCAAATCCCATGTAGGGCACATTATTTCAGTTGCTTTAGTCTGCCTACCATTGCTGCACGTCTTTAAGCCATTTTGTAAGTCGCCTCCACCCAAGCTCCTCCTTTATAAATGGTTTCTGACTGAGCCTGCGCTCCATGCCTCATGGCTTTGCATTTTCCCAGTCATTTCCTGTTTTATTTTGCAATGCCTGGTCTCTTTGCCCTTCTGCCGTTGTCACTTCCTTTGTTACTTTACTCCAATTTTCTGATGTTAATCAGTTAATCACTTTCCATGATATCTACGCCTCTGTTTGCCCCCCCTAACACTTACCGGACTTTTCAGGCATTTCCTTAAGTTTGCCAGTTTTCTTACTTTTTGTTTGTTTGTGTTTCTGGAGGTTTTTCTCCTGCCTTGTTTTGGGGTCTCATCTTTTTGGCTGCCCTGCAACCTGTTAATGATCTTTTATGGCTTGTTGTATTAAATAGTTTGTGGTATTATCTGTAAACAGACTGAAGCATTAAATATAAGATAAATGAGAAATATGAGATTTGTCATCTAAATGTGTAGAAAGATTTGACGTGTGCAGAGCCAGACCTGGGTGTTGAATGTTCGTCTGAGCACAGCTTTTAGCCAGGGAGGGTAAAGTGTCTATAAAGAGTGTATAAAAGATGGACGCAGGCACCTTGACATCACCAGGAAAGAGTTTACTGAGATCACAGAACACATGAGGAGTAGCTCCAGCCCACCATAGAATTAAATCTGACTTTTACCTGAATCCAACAGAGTTTCCACTGCTGGCCTTTACAAAGAATACATGTCCACTTTTTATTTACAGTGTACACATTATCATACCTCTCCCGTGTTGGATGGGAGCACTTCCAGGTGAACAGTGGCCTCCTTAAAATGAAATAAACATTGCTTTCCTTTATTTTAACCTGTTTTTCTCCCCTTACGCAACATAAAGGGGGTCTGGGCTCTCTCTAGAATGAGGACCATCTGATGGGGTCTGGACATATCTGCATCAAACTGCATCAGATGTTTTGGTTGGATAATCACACTTGCCAGACAGCTGAGGCGAGCATGAGACAGGCCAGCCTGGCTGCTGGGAGGCTCCTATGAGAGGCTTTTCGGGGGGACACCCTCAGGCCTGAGGGCGCGTCTCTCGGCTGGCTTGTTGTTCCCCCGGAGGAGCTGGAGGAGGTGGCCGAGGAAGGGCCAGTTTCGGCTTAAACTGCTGCCCTCTGTGGCCCAGACCTGGCAGAAATCGGCTTTACAGATGGACATAAATGTTTATGATTCTTTTTATTTGGTTCTACACTGAATAAAACTGTAAACATACTCTGTTACTCTGTCCAAAATCAGCTTCGTTTTTAACCCAGAAATTCTGGTCCTCAACCCTCTAATTGGGTGCAGTAATTTCTCACTTTCCCGTGGGAGTGTTTGCACATTTGATTACCATCAGAGACTGTACTTCTCACACATCCTACAGATAAGGGGACATAACCAAAAAAGGGAAGGAACGACACTGAGTTACCCAGAAAGGAGTGCTGTGTTTCTGTCCTATCCTCCTCCTCTACTCCCACATAAACACAGAGAGATTATGTGGCCCAGCTGCAGAGTGCATGTGTTGCAATCACCATACTGTAAGCCTTTAATAACCCAGCATTTAAGTTCGTCAGTAACTCTGTATTGTTTCTATATTTCAGTCTTTAGATGAAGTTTGTCTGTTGTTGTTTTTTCTAAATTCATGGCGAGTAACTTTTGTGCTTGAGCGCAATGAGCTGCACAGGTTTTCAGGCGTGGTTTCACAGAGGAAGCCACTGCTTCTTATCAACAACATTAAGGTAGAGACAGAAAAACAGCGTGATCCGGAAGTGTCGCAGTGTGCTCTTCAAAATAAAGTCACAAATTAATTTGAACCATATTTTCCTTGACGTCATGTCACAAAACAGAAAACACGAAAAACAGTGAAAAACTCGATATATCCTTATTTTAAGCAGGCAAATCTCATATAGCACATGCTAATTAAGTTCCTTTAGCCTTTGCTATAATTTGTGCACACTTGCAACCCACCTCCACCTGAAGTCCCTCTTTTAATGCTCTCTCTGACTGAATCTGTGCCACACATGTTGCCAAAAAATATATTTCTCAATCATAAACACCAGACAGACATTTTATAACATATGAACAAACTTAAATATGGACGTGAATGAATGGATGGATGAATGGGTAATCATCAGAGTCTCAGCCATGGTGACAACTTAATACCTAAATGGAAACTATGTCACCCAGACATACGCCTCAGTACACAGACATATAACTCAGTGTATTTAAGTAACCTTTGTAAATTCAGTTTAATAGAGTAATTTAAATTAAGTAAAGTTCTTGTTTACATTGTACACGTGGCACTTTAAATGGTATCTATTACTATTTATTACACTGTTTCACTCCAGTGTCTTCAGAGATGTTAATATGTGCCGACAAACTGAAGACTGGAAGTGGCGTGAAAGTCCAGTAATCCTGTGTGTAGCTTCTCAAAATACTCAACAATTTGAGACAAAAGAAAAAAGACATTACTGTTAATTACTAACTACTTTTAAAAAGAAAAGAAAGTAATCAAAATGACAACGCACTGATGTCTTTCCTTCTTTCCTGCCAGTGCATCGTCTCAGGACTCTTCAGATTTACCTTTTTTACATTTTCTGGTCAAATATCAGCTGTACAGTGTGCAGACTGACAAACAGTCAGACTCACGTGTAATGACTCAAAACAAACCCCTCCGTTTGATCATGTTACTGTTTATTTTATTTTTAATCAACCTTAAGTAATTATTCATTTAATTATACAGTCCTTTGATTGTGTTTTGCTAATTATTCTGTATTTTGTTTTTACTTTTAAAAAGCAAATCTTTACGCGTGTCTTCTTTTTTTTATTATTAATTATTAATATAATTGATTTGAAATGTTATTAAAACAAGGCTTTAGTTGTATTCTGTGAGTCAGTATTTTATATTTATTTATTTTTTTAATACAACTACCATAGCAGTTGACTTTTAAAGTGTGTATACCAGTGTTTGTTTATCCTCATATCTAATATATATAATTACTTATATTACTTGTAATAAATCTGGTCGCCTTGCTTTATGTCACCAAGCCGGAAATAAATGAAGAAAGCTCTCCGTCCTGCCTGTGTGGATTTTATTTTGACAGGAACTCAACAGGAAGTCGTGTTGTTAGTCTTTGCGGCTGTTACCTGCATTTTGGTGGTTTTTGGTCACTGGCTCCCGGCGCCACAGCTGATCTCCGGCTGCCGTCACTTCACATCGTATCAAGAGGTAAGACAAACACTCAGCCTTCGTTTTGTCGTCCAGCTGTGCCGTTTGTGGCTCATCCAGATGTTTTTGTGTGAGATTAAATCTGTCACTGTCGGCAAAGTTTACTCCTGTTGTGGTCGTGCGTGTGCGTAAACGCGTAAAGCGTGGAGCCGCGGCTCTGCGCGTAAAATTTGATGTGGTGAAGTGGAAGCGCGGTGAAGACGTGGGTGGATGCGTTGTCTTATTTAGGGATTTTTTGGCATGTGTTGGCATCCGTCGTCCTCTCCGCAGTGCCCGTGCACATCATCAGCAGGCTGCCCTGGGAGGCAGCGGGCACATATGAGCCATGTGTTGCTGTCAGGGTCGTTTGACTCGACTGAGGAGATCCACGAAGCGTAACGTTGGCCCGGGGGAGGGCTCAAGGAACGTTTTCAGGGAAGCGCGGGGAACGGGTCAGACCTGTACCGAGGGGCGAGTCAGCTGCTGCGGCTGCAGCGTGTCGGTGCGTCACTCCGCCGGCCTGTCACTGCGCGCTTCTTCCTTTTTCAGCCGTCGATTTACATTGCAGTGAAACACTTCCTCCATACCAGCCAGTGTGTAACACAGCTCACCATCCTCACCCAGCACTTTGTAATAAGCAAACTTACCTTTGAGTCGCCTTCAGGGCCCATTTTGCTGGTTAAAGCGCTAAAGTTGACCCTCTCTGCTTCTTGCTTGCGTGTCTGTTTCCATATGTATCAGATTATGTGGCACTGTAAGACAACATTATACATATACACTCAGCTGACACTTTATTAGGTAGTGACAGCTTCCACACTTTAAACACGCATGCTCGGAGAAATGTAGCCGGTTATGTTGTGTAAACTTAAAGATTTCTTTCTCTTTTTGGGGTTGAGCCAGCCTCTGTCTTGGAGATTAGATAAATCCTGCTTAAATGTGAATATCTGCTTGTTAAGATTTTAACCATTTCCAGTCCAAATGCTCCTTTAGTTCTGAAAATCACTCAAACACTGAGGTGCCTGAGCGTTAAACAATGTTCAGCTATAATAAAATAATCAGTGTGGCTTTTCTCCCTGGTGTTTAACATCCAGACATCCATGAAAAAGAGGATTTATGAGCTTCAGCTGAGTCAGAAGGTAGATCTGACTGACTATGTTCTGACTGAAGTCTATAACGTTGGATGTACACAGAGGCCGAAAATGAAATGTCAGCGATGTTTGAAGGATTAGGGTTAAATTGGTCTCAATAAAAGTCCATGTTGAGGGTTCCTGAAAAATGACCAAACTCAAGTCAAGAGAGTGTCTGAGGCGACAACATGAGCTCAGTCATTAATATGTTGCTGCATGGTTTGAATTGTGAAAAATGTCCACACTGAAAGTGTTCAAATATTTGATGCTGTAATATGAACGATGAGTTTTAGAAAGTTAGATTAAAGACGTGCTGCTCTTAAAGAATCCCAATAAAAGACCGGAAACACCGAGAATAACTAAACAGGTTTTGGAAGTTTATGTTTGCTTAGAAAAATGAGAAACACGAGACGAAAGCCTCATCCAGGCCAGGAAACGGGGGCGATACGTTATCACTTTACAAGCAGATTGCACATCTGATATAGTCCGCACTTTTTCAGCAGCGTTGCCGTGTCCAGAGCGAGTGTGTCAGCTGAGTATAATAAAGCTGTAACAGCATTGTGAGTGAATTGGGTATCACTGTTGTAGGTAGTTTTCTACCATCCAGGAGTTGCGAGTTCCTCGTGCCTGCCTGAACGGACCAGCCGCCTTTTGTGTAGTTGGAAAAACTAAACGGGATGGTATCAAAACTAAGACAAATCAGGAGAAACTATTTGAGTTGAGATAATAAGCTCTTCTCCTCTTTGACCTGCAAGTGGGTTAATATATGAGGCCAGTTGTAAGGTACTTCAAATCATCTACATCTATATGTAAAGAAGTATGTAAGTTTTAACATTATACACTCAGACTGCTTTGAAGTTTCCACTTTTCATGCCTGCACCGTGATACTTTGCAGTGACCTGTGGATGACGGACCTGGAATAGAAAGATTTACCGCTGCAGAAAGTGACAGTGAATGATGAAAACAGCTGAACTGACGCGTAATTGACATTCAGTGTTAAACAAACAGAACCATCAAAAAGTCATAAATGACCCCACTTGGTTAATTTAGAGGGATAATTTAAGCGTATTCAAACAGTACCTGAAGTTTGTAATCAAAATAGTTCATTCAACTTTTAAGTTCACCATCTTTTAGATAATCACCTTCCTTTTTTCAGTTTTGCCGATGTTTAAGTTCACAGTTCAGAAAGTCTGCAGAGAGTTCCTTTTAACTGAGTTGCATCACTGCTGCTGCTGCTGCAAGAGTGTGTTGTGGGGCAAAAAAGTTCAGATCAGTGATGAAGTTTGTTGAGACACTGCTAGGATGTGATGTGATGAGATGGACAGGAAGTCTAAGCAGGAAGTCTGAAGACAAGTGTTTTATTTTTGTTGATCTGACTTAAACGGAGCAGAGTTGACTCCCTCGCTTCCGTGGAGACTGTCTGGGCTGACTAACAGGATTGGCTCGTACGCAGGTAGGATATGCACACAGTCCACAGTGTGGGGAGTGCTTAATTGACTTTGTGGGCGTGGGCGCGGGCGCTTTTCCAGCCAACACACACTCATGTTGATAGAGAGCTCAAGGGGCACTGGGAGCGGTGGGTTTGGTCCAGCCTTTAATCAATATTATCAGCAGCTAAATGTCATGACTTTGCAGAACCAAAGACAGATACAGTAAAGTACAGTAAGATACAGCTGCTGAAGTTCAAATACATCTGGCACATAAAACAGCTGCAGGGAGGGAGCCGATAACACACGTGGATCGGCTGATTAGCCACTTAACAATTTTTCTAATTTTTAAGTAATTTTTCAGTTTATTAAATGTTTTATGTTTATTAAATGTTAATTTTATTTTGTTAATACAAACCCTAAGGTGTATTTTAAGGGGATGCTTTGTATTAATTTTTTTTTTAGTTTATTCAATGAAAACCACAACTTAGCAATATTCTGATTTAATTAAATTACATTTTTTAAACATTTATTTTACTTTGCCCATAGTTGAGTTCTGTGTCTCTAATTATTTTTAGATAAATTAATTTAAATGTAATTTTATGCTTTTCTTTAAATATCTTGCAAAACAGAGGACAAACTATTGAGTGTAATTTAAATAATTAAAAATCGATCAATGATATTAGAAAAATGAGTTGGTTTGTGCTGCT
This sequence comes from Tylochromis polylepis, assembly GCA_015107715.1. Lineage (NCBI taxonomy): Eukaryota > Metazoa > Chordata > Actinopteri > Cichliformes > Cichlidae > Tylochromis > Tylochromis polylepis. The sequence goes on from VVHJ01052539.1 coordinate 7,078, forward strand.
GGTGAAGCGTCGGCTCCTCTGTTTGCAAAAAGAAGTCAGTGAGAAAATGACCCAACTTCTCACTTGATTCATGACATCAGGGAACATGTTCCTTATGGGTTTATGGCCTCAGTCGCTATTTTAAAGTCTTATTAACACTTCATAATGCTTGTTTTGGTAATGAGGGTCTCATTAGAGTTAAGACGGAGGATAAAGTAGGGTATGATTTACAGCGTGGCTGCCCTGTGAGCTCTTTCTCAGCACGTCTGGTTTCAGAACAACAAGATGACAAAGGCGAAAGCGCTCCAAGGCTTCAGAATAAGATGTGGTAGTGAGCAAAGTGACAGTAGCTGCACCCATCTTTTATATACAGTCTTTGGTCACAGCTCACTACGCTCCTTCGCACCAAACTTTCTTTAAGGCTGTGCGCCTGATGGCCGCACAGGGCGGACTGTAAGACACAAAGCTGGAAGCACTCTGTCGTCTCAGATACCCTCATGTTGTCTCTTCACTGGAACAAAAGGCCCAGAACAAATAAAGAAGTGCTTCAAGTATTAAAATCCCCAGGGTTTGCATCAGTGCTGCTGCAGCTGTTTGAGGTAGAGCTAGTTTAAGCTTCTCTTTGTGTCTTTGATACAGATGTGATAATGGTTTGGATTAAGGACCGAGATTAAAATAGCTCTAAGGAGAAAGACGAAGGAAAATGGCCTCCTCCCTATTCATTTAGATCGAAGCTTCAAATAGCTGCCCAGAGATGTTTTAAACATGGCTGCCAAGTGTTGAGACTGTCATCTAGAGGGACTTAGCGACCAGTCAGAGTATCCCTAAAGGAGAGCTGCCCGTCAAGTCGCAATTAATCATGTCTCTTTTTGGATAAAGCGCGCTGAATTTGCTGAGACGGGAGAAAAACAAATTCTAATTCATTACCTAAATGTGACACGACCGTGCCTCAGAGTTAAAGAGACGATCTTGTTGCTGAAAGGTCGCGAGTTTGAGCTTCACCGCAGGAGCGCGTCGACTTGAATTAAGTCTCTGCTCCCATGAGTGCCATCAAGTCGAATCTGAAGAGCCCGCGGTTACACGAGCTGCAGTTATTTGGTGTTTTCGGGAGAATTTAATCACCATTAAGGAATATGTGGCCTGTGTCTGTTTGCAGTGTAGACAGCCATCAGAGGAAGGTTCAAGAAGTGCCGTGAGCAAACCTGTTAGACGTCAGGGACTCGCCTGAAGCTCCTGACGTTAATCTGCTGCTGAGCTTTTCAGTAAAGCTGAAGGTGTTAAACAAACACAAGAAGACAAAGCACCAGCATGATTCTGCCATTAAAACATTTAAAATACTGACGCTTCTTTATAGGAATGTGTTTAAGCCGTATGATTTTAAAAAATAGGAAAAATGACACAAGCATATATTGATGAATTTAAAGAGACTTTATTTCAGACACATATTAACCCTTTATTAATCTTCTGGCCTGTAAGCAATGAACATGCAGAAAACCTTCTAACCCACCAGTTAGTTATACAGATAACTGTAAGGCTGGGAGAAGAGGTCAATACAGGAGGTCATCTGGAAGGTTGACTTTTAAAAAGGTTCACTCCTTAATGAGTACTTTTATTTTAGATACATATTGTACTGAAAATAAAAGATTTTTGGATATTTTCTGCTTCCAGTGCATATTTTCTGCTCCATGTTTACATTCTTGGACTCTACTAGAGTAGCTTTGCATGATTCACACTTCAAAATAAACCTTTCTAATCTAATACTGAGCCTTGATGCAGTTTATCATCTGTCTGAAACGGGCTCCTTTAGCTCCTCGTAGTCGAAGGTTTGAGCAACAGGTGGGTGGAGCTTTGGAACCTGAGTTTACTGCATGAAGGATAACCTCCCTCACTGACATCATTCAGAGCTCAGACAAGGAAAAAGTTTTCAGAGGAGGATGAAAAATGAGCTTTTGGCTCACAGGGAGTATTTGTACATGCACTGACCTCGTTATGAGAAACTGTAGCTGTAGGCTGACTAAAAGAATGAGCTGGGAATTTGACTCCATCCCAGGCCAGCCGTACCGTGCAGACCAACAGACTGTTGATTTGGTGTTCATGCTGTATCTGCAGGTGTACCAATAAACCTCACTATGACTGTTAGGAAATACAAAGACAAGACACACAGTTAGTTAGTTCCTCATACGCTTGACTCTATATTCAAGCGTAAAGCCTGTGGTGTCAAGAGTATGGACTGGGTGCCTGCACCAGCCCGCTGAAGAGTCCAGTTTGAGCCACTAGATTAAAAAACCCAGTTTTTTTTCACTGTATTCTGTCCTTAAGAAAGGGTGAAGTAATGCTCAAATCATTAAATGACAAAGAGATATATTTTCATCGTCGGTATTCAATTACATGACTGTAAAACAGGACATTTTCAAGCTACAGATGGAACGTTAAATCTCCATTTATTTATTTTTATTTTTTGAAACAATGCAAGACATTTACTGTGGAGTAACAAAGACCTTCTGCTTGTACTTGTTCTGTGCTTGTTCTCCAATTTTGCTGATTTATTATTTGTTGAGTGTGAGGTGAAAGAAAGGTGCTGATGGGTTTCTGGATTTACTGCAGGAAACTGGGAGATATTTTAGGCTGTTAATCGAATTCATAAGATGATGGTTTAGCGCAGGGGTGGGGACCTCCAGGCCTCACAGGCCGGCGTCCTGCAGGTTTTAAGCTCACCCTGGGTCCGCACACCTGAATCAGATGATTAGTTCATTAGCAGTTCCACACCCCTGGTTTAGAGGTTGAGCTTGGGCTACATGTGTTTGACTAACATGAGTTTAACTCCTGTGTGTCAAGCTGCACACACACATATTTACTGAAACTGCACGTACGTCAGGCGTTTCATTGCGCAAACAGGGAAAGTATGCATGTTTCAGCTGGTGTTTTTCGTTGGCCTGGTGATTTCTTTCTATTTTTGGACCTTTTTCTTTGAAGTCACTCCTTCTGGATTTAACTAAAAATAATTGGGGAAGCTTGAGGATGTTGCACGGATCTGTAAACTCTTATTTTATTGCTGATTTTATTGTCTCGGTGCTCTTAACTGGCTGACTGTGGGCGTTTTTCATATGAGCATCTGTAACAGTACAACAGAAAATAAGAAAACGCTGAATAAGTCCTCTTTAAATCTTTAGTGGTGTCATAAAAGGAATCGCTGGCCTATGTTCAACTGCTAAACTACAAAAAAATGACTCGGGCTGGTAGTTTCTGAGTAGTTTTCTGTCAAATGGATGCCAGCTATCCTGGTGAAATCCTGTCATTTCACTTCAGTTTTGACTGGAGCTTTAACAACTTCATTTGGAAATGTAAAAAAGAAAAAATCCTTTTCATGGCGGTGACTCAGTTTGCCGTGGGAGTGTCTGCTGGATGCCTAGCATGTCTTAATAAATTGAGCTGTACACACAGTCCGTTGTGCCACTGGTTTGGCTGGTGAGCTCTCATAATCTGTGTCAGGAGATTATGATCATGTGATAGTGGTGAAGGACGGTGACAAGAAATGTTATCGTCTAAACAGAAAGAAATGCTGAGTGTTCTGACGCTGAGAGGGACGGATACTAATGAGGCGTCTTTCCTACTCGTTCTTACTCCACTGACAAGAGACACACACACACACACACACACACACACACACACACACTCAACGACACACATTTATACTGCAAGAAAAAGGAAGTGTGTTGCAACATTGAGACCAGATACAGTTTGTGCTCATCTGAGCTTTCTGATGTTGCTCAAACAATCTACACTACATTTCCAAAAGTATTTACTCACCCATCCAAATCATTGAATTCAGGTGTATAAAAGCCAGCATGTTGGCATGCAGACTGCTTCTACAAATGTTTGTGCAAGAATTCGATTGCTCTCAGGAGCTCTGTGAATTCCAGCATGGTACCGTGATAGGATGCCACCTGTGCAACAAGTCCAGTCATCAAAATATCCTCATTGCTACGTATTCCACAGTCAGCTGTTAGTGGTATTATAACAAAGTGCAACAACCGGGAATGACAGCAGGTGGGCCACCTGAAATTACAGAGCGGGGTCGAGCTCGCCAACTTTCTGCAGTCAATCACTACAGACCTCCAAACTTCACGTGGTCTTCAGATTAGCTCAAGAGTCTCTGTGGTCGAGCAGCTGCACCCAAGTCTTACATCACCAACGGCAGCGCAAAGCGTCAGATGCAGTGATGTAAAACGTGTTGCTACTGGACTCTAGAGCAGTGGAGACATGTTCTCTGAAGTGATGAATCACACTTTTCTGTCTGGCGATCTGATGGATGAGTCTGGGTTTGGCGGTTGCCAGGAGACCGGTACTTGTCTGGCTGCACTGTGCCAGATGTAGTTTGGCTGAGGGGGAATTTTTTTTTCTTTCACATGTTGGGCTCAGCCCCTTAGTTTCAGTGAAAGGAACTCTAAACGCTTCAGCATATCAAGACATTTTGGACAATTTCATGCTCCCAACTTTGTAGGAACTGTTTGGAGCAGAGACTGCGAGCCAGGCCTTCTCGTCCAGCATCACTGTCTGGCGTCACAAATGTGCTTCTGGACACCCAGAAGGGCTGCAGCTGTTATAACTGCAAAGTCAGCTGACATCATATTAAACCCTGTGGATAAAGAAAGGGATATCACTCAAATTCATATGCAAGTGAACGCAGATGAGCGAATACTTTTGGCAAACTTTTGGTTTTATTTATCTTTTTGTTTGTGGCACACAAAGAGGTTAAAGCCAGGCTTGCTTTAACATCACAGCGCTGAGTGGGCCTGTGGCCAAATGGCAAGCAGCGCTCGGTACTGGAGAAAAATAGGTAGTTTTGCTAGCAGATGCTGTTCAGGTATAGCAGACCTGGAATACACAGAGAAAGAGAGGCAGCTCTTTTTCACCGGGAGGCCAGAAGATCCTTGGCTGTAACATGGATACAAACGATGGACGTAGCAGCAGTAAAGTCCTCGTTTGGAGATGTTTAAAAATCAGACTTCAGTAGAGCAAAGGTGGAGCTGATGCTGATGTGGAAGCATGCCCTGCTCCAACCTGCTTTTTGACTCTAATGGGATCGCATGCTTATTAATAAGACCCAAATCTAGTGACTGCGATCATAAACTCACCAGGAAATGGTTTAGTGAGGTCATAACCTACCCCGGAGCAAACGTTAAAAGAAGACAGTGTGCAGTCTTTTTTTTTTCTGGCTCGAAACATTTTGCATTTATCACAACAGTGATCATTATTGAAGTAATAATGGTGACCAGGTGGTGCACACCTACCAGTGTGTTCTGTTAAATCAGCTCAAACAGGCAAAGAAAACGACCTCTGATAAATAAAAGGGAGCGACGTGTTAATAAATCCCAAGTCGACTGATGGGTTCTGGCTCTGTGCTGCTGTTCAGCTCAATTCTGTCAAAAGATTAACCAGTTGTCCCGCTTTATATGTGAGTGTTTTCTTCCTCGTCCACTTTGATTGGCTCTAGTTTACAAAAGTCAGCAACACTGCAGGACTGACACGTTTCTAAAGTCTGTCTTTTAGCCGACGGCTGTGAAGAAAGCAGGGAGGACTGCAGCCGTGGGTGAGGCGCAGGTCAACATGTCGCTGTCTTTTGCTGCTTAAGAGGGGAAATTGAGTCAGCAGAAAGTCATAAGCTGTGCAGATTTCTGTGGAAAATGATGGAAACTACAGACGGACAGGAAAAAGGGACACACCAGGGTAAGAGGACTACTGATCTCATCTTCCTTCACCTAGAGTTTGGACGGCTACATTCAGATAACGTGCCTCATATTTATCTTTCGCATGTTAAATAGCAAGCCTGTAACCTGCATAGTTTGTGGCTTTAAATCTGACCTCCTCTGAGACAAAAGTGCACAATATCGGTTCCATCTCTCCTGTTCTGTCAAGCCTGGTTACAGCAGATAGCTAGTCTGTTATTCTGACAAAAGCTGCAACATTTATGGGTCATTCAGATAATCGGAGAATTCAGATCCATTATTTCATGCTAGCAGCAGGCTAATAAGACATGTTTTGATGTCATAGTTTATATTAGAGACCACAAAAGAAGAGCATAGAAACTCATGCATGGGTGGCAGATAAAAAGGAGTGAAGTGTTTAGTGGGGGACTTCATGAGAACTCATCCAACAGCCTGAACCTGTAGCAGAATAACTAAAGGATAAAGTCACCTAACCCAGCCCTAACTAGACGTTTTATCGAAAAGGAAAGCCTAATTTTTAAAGTAGAGAAGGTGTCTGTCTCCTGATTAATCAAGAATTTATATGTAAGGAGAAGGATTTAAATTCAGTTCTGGTGAAGAGACACTTATATGGAACAAATATGATCTCTCGTTGTAGTTCCTGTTAATATTCTTGTTCTGGCTTTGGAAATCAACTGACAAGTTTTCATGGGATTTTTAGAACATACTGATAATAAGGAATCACAGCAGTGCAGTCCTGGAGATGTGTTTAATGATGTGTGGCCCTGTGTTTATGTCATCTTTGCCTCTTTGGCCTTCCAGAAGGAAATGTTGCCCAGGTGTGTGTGCAGACTGCGGTCTGATTGGTGATGCAGCTGTCAGAACTGACCACTAGGGGTCACTGTGGTCTTGTCTTCATTGTTGTCACATTTAGTGAACAGTGTTATGTTTCTTCTGCCACTTTAAAGGCTTTCCTTTGAGTCCTCTTTCAGTAAAGTGTAATTAGCACCATAATGTGGGTCTGTGTATATTAACAGTGTGATTTATTACCTTGTGTGTTTTGTCTCTGAGTCATGGAGGAGTTGGCATCCTGTAGCAGTTCTACCCAATAATTACAGGATGACATGTGCATTGTGGAAAGAAATCACTTTACCGGGTCATTGTTTTAGACCGCTAAGAGGCTCTGATTCCCATAACGGAACTTTCCACGTGCATGCTGGGAAGTCAGTAAACGAACTGCTGCCTTATTCCAACATTTCGTTCTTTAAAACCATTAAGAGCAATAAAAAACAGAAAATACAGAAACCAAAGGCAGCTGCAGCACATGAAATACCATTATTGTCTTATTGTTAATTCAAAAGGAATGACAAACCAAACCCTGCACGGTTCACAGCCATCAATTATTAAAGCCCTGTTGGAATTATCATTATTATTACATGCCCATGCATATGTAATGAGTAATTCTGGATTTGCGGATATAAGTGATATGTTATTGTCTTGAAAGTTATTTATTTATTTTTTAAACCATTGTCATGGTCATTGCAGCCTGTTGGTAGTCGGGGTAGCCTGTTGTGGAGCTACACAACATGATGACATCATAATATGTGACCTGAATCTTCAGGGATCCGAGATCTAGAAGGAGTTCGCAAACAGACAGGCCCACATTTAGTGTTTTTTATTATTATTATTCAATTTTTCTGCAAATGAATCTAATTTTTAATGATGCTTGAAATAGTTTTGCACATACGCGGCCCACAATGCCCGCATGGCGCCCCTGCCAATGCTGAAGGCCGGCCGCTTTGTTTCACATACATGTGTCAAATTTGGGACCCAGATGTCGAGCTCGAGGCAAAAAAGCCTCTTGGACCCACGGCCCTAAACACAGCAGAAAGTCAACCCTTTTAATTTTGTTGCGTGAAGGTGCGATGGCTTTAATGTGAAAGGGTTCCTTTAACTCTTTCAGATGCTTTTTGTTTGTCTTTCACCAAATTTTTTTCTTGTAGATGAGTCTAAATAATTTGTCACACGCAGTGCATAAAATGTGGATAGCGACTTTTTTTTTTTTTTGGGTCATTTAAAACAAAAAGCACATTCATGTTTGTATGCATGTATATTTGTGGCCCTCTAGATACAAACCTAGTATAGATACCTTTGAGTCTAGTGGAATTTTAGTATAAAATAGTGTCCTCACATGCTCTTAAGGCCACTTAGTTTTCATGTCTTGGTGTGCAGTGTGCTATTTTGCAGTGTTCTAATAAACTGCAGCTCAGTGGTTCCCAAACCCTATTTCATTATTAAAATGTGAAACTGCACAACATGTTATGAATTTATTGGTCATTTACTGTGTTTCTAGTTTGCCAAACTCTTTCTTTAAAGATATCTGTCAAAGTCAACCCCAGCCCGTTTGTGCAGTTGCTGGATGGGTGGGAATTATGAGAGTGTGACACATTAGTGGCCCTCGGTGACAGTGAATATGTTAATGAGGGGGAAAACGTGCAACTTCCTTGTGTGTAGCTAACCACAGCTAACCACCAGTGCAGACCATCCACCACCACAACACCACCACAAACAATAACTGCCTTATTGTCTTAAAGTTTCTGGAGTTTCTGGAAACCCCACATGCTGCAAATGGGCTTTTCACATTTCTTTCATCTTACAACAAAAAATGGGACTGTCAAATTCAAAGAGGCTGTTTTTGCTCAGATATGAATTCAGGTATGCCTTGGCCTCTCTACAAGTTAAGGCTGTGTTCCATCACAAGTGTTTCTGTGAGGAGCTGGGTGTCTTTAATGGCCTGTAAGATCAGCCAGGAACATCATCACCATGTTAGCTAAGAGTAACAGTGGAGCCGGTTGATGCCTAATGACCATCTTTTACAAGGACGAGCTCTCAGAGTATTGAGCTGCATCAGAAAATGGCAGCATGCCGTGCAGGGGTTGCTCTACACACAGACCTGTTATCATGCCAGGTGTTTTCCTTTGATGTAACTTGTTAATGACCTTTTTAAGACAGGTTGTGTTCAGTCAGGTTGTTATTTTAGGACCTTGTAGTTGGTTCATAAACATTCAAACATTCTTCTGTGTTGACTATAACAGTGTTCAGCTTATTCAGAGGCCTGGGTTTCACAAGATCATTTCACAGGATCATGTGACTTTTCTTACTTTCTTATGCTCTGCAAATTCTGCAGCTTACGAGACACCTCTGCAAAGAAGTGTTTCAGCGTGACTGCTGCCCTACATGCTTACGAGATTAAAATAGGTGCACACTTTCCAGCGTTCAACATCATGTTAACAAAACTGCTGCTGATTTTCTTTTTAAATACTTTCATTTGATCAATTTCAAAGCTACTTTCACAAGAATGTTTTTATCTGCCACCAAAATTACAATTCATGGAAAAGAGATGGTTTGAAGGCATTGTTTTACTGATTTAGGGCTTAAAGTCAACATTTTCTGTTTAAAATACTTTGCAAAAACTACGTTACCCAAAATACCATTCAAGTGTGAAGAAACAACGGTTATGATGTTATGTGTTGCTGAGATATCGACTAAAGTTGAACTAGCACAGGGCTGCACTCTCATGTAATACCACTTTCATCCACAAGATGGTACAGCGAGTCAGTGTAACGTCCATCTTGCCCTGAGTTCAACTTGAGACATTCAAAC
>VVHJ01052540.1:0-10942 GCA_015107715.1 Tylochromis polylepis
ATGATAGGGTGGGGCTGGGTTTCACAATGGGTTCACCCGAAACCTTGGCTGATTGAGACCCACACCCGTTTTCACACCTGGACTCGTGTGATTAGGTAGAGGATCAACAGGGGGTCCATGACCTGCCTGGGAGACACTCCCACAAGGCTTTAAATTCTGGGACTCTCCACCATTTGCTCTTAGAACTAAAGAAGCTTCTCGGATGAGAGGTGAAACGTTTTCAAGAAACTTAGAGAAGTCCAGACGCTTTTCTTTCCAAGCTCCTTAGACTACCATGACCTGGATGAATGAGAACCTTCACAGACGAGTTAGGAGGTAGCTTTGTCACGCTAACATAACTGGAGCAGTTTTAATTTAAAGGTTAGAAATTCAGATTTTGTCAAATCTGTGGGTAGATGTAATGAGCACACACACACACACACACAATAATACATGTAGTTTGATGCTAATTCTTAGTGTATTATCACCAGCTACATGCTAATGTGTTAAGAAATGCGGGAAACAACTAGTCCAGATATTTTTCTTTCCTTTCAGTTAAATCGTATTCACAACAGCTCAGCTAATTCACCTCAAAGGTGGATGACATATTGCTAGGTAATGATGTCACCATTAAGTACACACTAGTATGTTTTCACTTTGAGAAAAGTCAAACACCTGCAATGATTCCACCTACTCCAGCCTGTCACGAGCCGTAAAGACTTTGCTGAACCAGCTTTGGTTGGAAAGCTCCGACTGCTGCCCGATCGGTTCTTATCAGACACTTCGAGTCCTTCCAGTATTCGTTAAACCCCATTAAATGACAAAGACGTGTGTCTTGACTATCACTGTCAACACGAATAAGTAATTGCAGCTGTTGCTGGCCTTTTTATCTGTGCTGGCAGCTGTTGTGAAATTCAGAATTTTTATCACGCTAATGCAGGACTGTCCTTTCCAAGAGAATCACCCCTTGCGCAAGCTTTAGTTATCAGCTCAGTGTCTTCTAGCAGCCGTGTTAGCGCGCGTGTCCTCACCTTCACATGGTGCAGAACTGGGACACCTGGCAGCCTAGGACACGCATCTCTGTGCTAACATTGCAGAGTAATGCTTTGCTTTTTTAAGCTAAACCACCATCTTTTGCCAGTGAAAACAAGAGTAAGCAGCAAGTGAAAGTGAAACTTTAAAATGGTTTCAGATGAGAGGTGAACTCCATGTGTTTGGTCGAAGCTTTGAATTAAAACAGCATTTTAACTTGTTAGTGTGGAAAGTTTAGTTTGTAAGGCAAGAAAAGAAACCGAAATAGAAAGCTAAGCTCAAGATAGTGAGATATTACTACTTCAGGTGTTAGGGTTAGCGCACACATACGCACACACACTGAACAGACGTAGCAGCCACATTCTGGGATCACTTTTTGTGGTTAATAGTTGTTGTAAAATTGTGTAATGTTTATCAAACATACGCACTTGGACCGTGACTTGACTTGAACTCCAAGTGGATGCTCGTAGAAAACGGTGGCAAACTTTATATACAGCAGACGTGGTGGTAAAGTTGAAAATAAAATTCCAGTGAATCACGATATCAGCTGACCACTGATATGTCATCACCAGACATGGTCCACACTCTCACCCTTTCTTGCATCACTGTTCTCACAACAGCTCTGTGAAAGTCTTACGTAGTCACTGATTGGCTGACCCGGCTGTGTGGGACTGAAGCACTAAAACTTCCTCTTCTCTCAGGGTGTGTGAGCTGATATTAATCTGCCTGTGGCCTGCTCATTGCTCATTGCTTATTGCTTACCTCATGAGCTGACTTGATAAATGTGATCAGGCTTCTTCACCAGCAGAATGTGAACTTTGCCTTTGAGCACACTGACCAGTTTGTTTGTCCCTGCTCTCAGTTTGACTTTTGTATTTGCACTCCCTGCAGGGTTTGGATGAACACACCGTCTAATACTGATTATTCTTTGCGAGCATTTAATTCAATAATTCAGCTCAGTTAAACATTCTTCGAACGCAAAATTAGACACAAAACCAAAAATGTTTCGTTTGTGTCTTTGTCGTCTTATCATCTGCGCATAATAGTTGGATATTTGGGGTAACAAAGGCTTACAGTCATGTATTATTTCATATTTCACATTAGGATGTTCTATACTGAAGGTGAGAATCGCCAGATGAGATATTATCACAATAGGTCATCCGTGTTATAATGATATCATATCATTTTTAACAATTTGCAATACACTGAGTGTTGCAGTAAAATATATTGCAATTTATCACCTTTGGTCAAATGAAATGACAGTTAAACTTTCTCTATATCTGTTTTATTCATTAAAATGAAGTTATCTCACTATATTTATTTATTTATTTATTTTATGTAAATAGGTATAAAATAAGATTGTCAAGCACACCAACACTGTTGCTAACACCTGCCATACATGCTGCCCTCTGATATCAGTCTGAGACGGACTGGAGTTTAGTTGGCAATTACATGCAATCTGCTTTTGATAATACACCAAATAACTGTGATAAATCATTGAAAATCACATATCTGCTGCTGTCTGCATAAGCAGAATTTCCAGCAGACAAAACAATAATTGTTTTAATAGATCTAGCCAAATTAAATTTAAAGAAATATTCAATATGTACTTGTTTTTAAATCCAAGTTGAGTAGTTCTACTTGTTCATTTGTTTACCCAGTGAAATGCTAGTCTGACTATTAATATTAATATCAATATTAACAGTTACATCATCCAGCCACCCTGCTCTGTATTGTGTGTCCTCCCTCAACCCCTGCTCGAGTGACTGAGTACAGAATTAAGTACTCATAATAACCACGGGGATTTTAGGAAAATGGAAAATCAAAGGTGGAAGTGAACAGCACAACACGTGTTGTTCAGGTTTTACGTGAGCAGATAAACATACTTGGTCTACATTACAGTGAACCTGTCGGTCTTGTTGAGCAGCTTTTTTGCTTCCACAGGGATTTCTTTTGCAGTTCTTCCTCTGGTTTCTCTTTCTTGTTAATGTGGCATTCCTGAGGCATCAGATGCCATGCAGGTTATCGCTGTGAGTCGGAAGATAGTAACAGGAGTCTCCTCCTAAGTGTGTCTGCCTTCAAGGACTGTAAACACTGAAGCATTTATTGCCCAAAATCTATCTACCGAGTAATGCCCTCAGGTTGTTGAGACGTGTATACGATACATTTCAGTCCCGCTGGTTTTAGGTTTCTTACATAGCCTTGCAGCAGAATCGTTTCTATTCTTTAACTTCCTCATGGATAGATGTTTTGTGAAAATATACAGCGATGCAAGAAAACGAAGAAAGCTGATGCCCCAGTTTGTCATCCTGTGAGTGCCCAGTCCTGTTTTTGGGATCATTCGGAAGGTTGTGGAAAGGCTCTCAGGTGTCCCCACATGAACAAAAACACTTCAAACTGTTGATGGTCCAGTAAGTGTCTGAGAGTTGGACTATAGTCTCACACTACTTGAAGTGTTATTGAAGGGCGGCTGTTGAGGTTTTTCCTTGTCTTCTGTCACATATATAATGTTAAAGTGGTGGACACTCATATTCAAACACAGCCGAAGTTTCAAATAATAAGGTCTTTATATGTTCAAGTAGTGCCTTTACACAAAAGCTCAGGCTGCTCTAAACACTCCATTTCTGACGTTTTTTTCTATTCTTGGATCTGTGATGTCAGTGAGACTGGATATCCCTAATATGGTCATCTCTGCTCTGCTGTGCAGTCTGTTTACAAGGGGCAGGAAATTAGAAGAAAAGGGACTTAAAGGCAGAGGGACATGTGCTAAAATGGCTGAGTTGAGGCACTGAATGATTTGACAAACCGAACAAAGGCGCCGTATGAGATAACTGGGAGTAGTTTGAAATGTGTATTACGCAAAACTACTTTAGTAGAGGCCAAGGATAAAAACAGAGAGCTGGAAATGAGCATACTGGGTCCTTTGGGAATAATGTGTTAGGTCTATTTTTGACTTTAGAGCCAAAATATTTCAAACTATGACAGTACATTCAAACTACTGGCTTTGTTGCTATTTATTCCATATAAATTTTCATGAAACAGTGGATCTGTAATCACCTTGTTAAGATTGTGCTTTTATTCTGGTAAATGTTCTCGTTTGGGCAGAAGGTTGGACGGTTGCAGGTCACACGCTGATAGGGAATCTGAGAGTTGAACTGAAATGTAAGACGAGCATGAGTTTCAGGTGCACTTTCTGTCCCCTCGCGTGGTTCTGTTTTGCTGCTGGGCGAAGGAAGTGCAGCCCTACAGCTCAGCACTGCAGTGTAGTTTTACAGTGATGAGCAACAGGCAAAGCACAGCATGCTGTGTGTGTTTTTAAAGCGACTGTTGGCACCTTGTGACGTCTGTGTAAAATCCCTTTCAATTATTTGTTTCATCACTTATGTCACTGTGAAATTCCAAAATTGATTTCTGTTGTAATTCTGAGAAAAATGCAACACAGATCACAAGGAAGTTGAAAAGGTCAAGTAGCCTTATGCACTGCATTACCAGCTGATACCGCATGACTCCTGAGCATGAAACAGACAGCACTGGGGTGTGTTTTCTGCATCAGTCATTACTCATAACAAGTTTGATTAGTAATACAGACATGATAATGACAAATTAACAGAAAAACTCGAACTCCTAGGACTCTCTGCTGATAAAGACTTAGCTTTTTATATTATACGTAAGTAATTAAGTAATGGCTAAATGATGAAATAATAGCAAAATTCCTCGTTTTTTTCACTATGTACTAAAGAAACTTCTTTTTAGGGGACATAAAAAGGACATATTCTGTAAATTAACAGAAACTTTCTGTTTTATCTCGGGGGCTAAATGTGTAGTTACACTTCTTTTCACCAACAGAAAAGGGAGCTTCATCAGTCGGGATCACTTAAGATCAAAGTGAGGTGTACGTGGCCCACAATTGTAAATTAGTTTGACATCCCTACCTCTAAATAAATGCAGAGTTGTACTGATTAGATAGCCTCTAATAAAGGCTATCTATCAGCATCTATCAGAGTTGGTCTATCAGGTATCTATCAGAGTTGTACTGGGTGATCACTTTAGTCCTTTAACAATTCTGTCCTGTCAAGAGTGGTCTTATGCTCCCTTCCATGGGGCAGGTGGGATCTCTGAATGGCTATATGAGTATGAAGGTGATGGGATATAGTCCTACTTGGACATACTGAAATCAGAACACCTGTTGAAAAGCTTCCTCAGTCCTTTTGAAAGTGTATATGTCCTATCGCCCTCCCCTCATGGCAGACGGCTGCCCCTCCCTGAGTGCTGTTCTGCTGAAGGTTTCTTACTGCTAAAAGGGATTTTTTCCTTCCTAGCGTCACCAAGTGTTTGCTCATAGGGGGTCGTGTGATTGTTGGGGTTTTCTCTGCGTTATTGTAGGCTCTTTTACCTTAGAATATAAGGCGCCTTGAAGTGACTGTTGTTGTTATTTGGCGCTATATAAATAAAACTGAAATTAAATTGAATTGTCAAACATGAATCTGGTCTCTCTCGTCTCACTGACAGAAGATACCATGTGTCTGGTTAGTGTGTACTAAGGTGCACAGCCAGACACTTGTTCATCCCTGCTGGCTGGACCAGACTGTACCTGCTAATTATAGCATGTAAAGCTCAGTAGATGGACAGTTTGGGCAATCGCTCATCTCCATAATATGTATTTTTATTTGAACAATGGGTGTAATGACTGTGTGTAATGTGAAGGATGTTGGCTATAATGAAAGTCCCACAGAAAAATATAGCTGGAGTTCCCCTGTCCTCTGGGACATTTTAGCATCTTTCAGTTCACTGTTTAGGTTTTACAGCATTCAACTTTTCTGTCTTGGTCCAGTCCAGCACATAAAGTAATTCAAACATTTTCTTTAGGTATCCCCGTGTTGGTGTTGTTCCTGCATGATCATAAATAATGTTGGTCAATATGAACAGTCTGGTAACCATGAAGCATTATGCAGATTAAAAGCTAGCAGTAATCAGGTCAAGGGGGTTTGAGTATTGCTAAATATGCAGTGTGCTATTGAGGCGTCATCATAATAGAGGACTGCTACAGTTAACAGTAGACGATGTCTGCAGTGGTTTTAAATCTAAATCATGCCGATGGTTCATCAGCACTACACGAGCTCTCAGACACCTGCTCTGCAGGGCCACCCAAAGGCACGGGTTTATTTATAACCTGAATACTAAGGACAAGCATCATAAGGACAATGTCATCATAAGTACTGATACTCTTACCTAACAGCACTTCTGATTGGTGATGAGCTCTCTGGCAGCCCACTGAACTTGTTTAAAGTGCAAACAAGGCCCAAATGTGCAAATTACAAGAGAATAAATAGTCAGTCTTTTTGACATAAGTTTGTCATCATTGAAAAAAATTAATAAATGTAAGACGACTGTCATTAAATTAGTTTAACATTCATATTGTTGACAAGCTTATGTTAATTGCACATTCTTTATTGAAAATACTGGTTAGCTTAGCTTGCATTTCCTTTGTTAGCGGCAGCCTGAAAACCATGAAGTTGTTTTTCTGTGTGCACTGACTTCAGTGTGTTTGCCAGATGTGGAAATTAAACAAAAAAAAAAAGAAAAATCTATTGCTTTACTACAATGCATAAGAGCATGTGTGAAAATGCTTTGTGTGTGAAGTTTGTTTTCCATCGTTAAAGTGGCAGCTACGCTAACACTAGCTAGCTTCTACTAGGCCAGTCATAGCCATAAATGTACATGCGTTAGGAAGGCCACACCACCTGATGTATGTCAGGACAGTTGATGCATAACTTGCCAAATTTCCAACTCTAACCACATCGTGGCATGTTGTTTTAGATAAAGATTATAGAGTATGATATAAAAAAAATCAAGCTGTTTGGAACAGCTAAATATTGGCTGCAGAAAAGCAGCTTAGAGGTTAATAAAGTGTATATTAACTTGCGAATGTTTCTATTTATTTCCATATTTCTTCTTTTTTTATTTATTTGGGTAACCTTGTCACCTGATGAGTTATTTCCAGCTGCCACACACGCCATTATGGTTAATCCACGTTATATAAAAGAGGGAGTCCAACCAGTGTTAGCGGTTTCTGTTTGAGGTGCTATAACCAGAGGAGGTCACTCATGTTGGGGCTATCATTATGGAAAAATAACCCTTTTCTGTATTTATCACATTCTTAAATAATAAAAAGGTACAAAAGAAGAAAGCACCTCTGGTGTAGTCTACAGAAGGGCTCTATTTTCTTCAGGGTGACTTTGCTTGCATTCATCAGCCAGATGGATGAAGGGCCCTCTGGTTGAGCGGTGCTTCCGAGTGGTTTAGATCCAGACAAATTAACCACCCTCACAGACAGAGTCAGCCAGGAGATAGAGTGGTATGCTGACATTCCCAGGCCGCCTTTTTTGCTTTCTCCGCTTGTGTTTTTCACCACAAGTTTCCCACTGGTTTGCGTTCGTGTTCTACTGGATGTCCATTAACATGCTAATGACAGCCTGGGAGCGCAAGTGTGAAAAAGTGTGTTTTAGAGACAGAGGAATGAACCGAGAGCCGATGAGGAGCAGTGAGGAAGAATAGCAGCCAGAAAGCTTGTCATCCTGTGAAATTGCCTTTGTGTGTTGGATGAATGGCTGGACGGGGGAAGCTCTTTCAGCTCACCGCCACGCTGTGCTGACAAGTGAGCATTCCTGGAGAAAAGGAAAGTAGAAACCTCCCCGTCCTTGCCCCTTCGACATGCCCGCTTTCTTCTGCATGGACCCATAAGGAACTGTTGTGTGGCACTGAAGTTGGGGTGCATGCTTTGGAACAGGAATCACATTGTGGGTTTTTTTTTAAATCCAAGGGCATTAGAGAGGCCAGGTTTTTATATAGGATGGGATTTGAGGCAGGCTTTCAGCGCTGAATAATTCTCCATTATTAGACTGGAGTCTTAATGAGGATTTTTTTCCCTCTATTATTAAATTTGAACAGAGGAATGGAAGAGAGGCTTTCAGAGATTTCTCGTTTAGTGTCAGTCTGTAAATCTGCCGTGTGTGGAAGGGGTTTTCTTGGGATTTCTGTCTTTATTTTGATTACCAACATGAAGAGAAATGAGAAGCCAGCATTACCTCAGTCAGGGATGTCTGTCTTGCGTGCCTTACATTGTGTATTTTTATCCATCTCAGTCCATCCATCCATGCATAGCTTCTGAAACATGTAAGAAAATCCTCTCTAACCCACTAGGGTGGATTGGCAACAGTTATTACTGGTTAAAAATGGTTGAAATCATTATAGCAGTATCACCAATTCACATCGATGACATGTTAAATGAAAAAACTCATTCTCTGAGTAAGGTGTTGGTCCACCGCAAGCCTTGAGAACAGGTTTGTGAAATGCAAACACAGTTTTACTTCATAGATGTTGTTTAATGTTGAATTCAGACTACACTAAAGCCCCTGATAGCCACCCACAGATGTAACAGCTTCTTACTGGTGCTGACGAGCGGTTTAAAGTGCCAGCTTTGTGACACTTAACCCGTCTTCACACATACACTGATGCCCTGAACATTTACATGTTGCCTGACCGAGCTGCATGAGACTGTGCTCATTTGAGAATAACACATAGTCACAGTCCTATGACTACATAACACACTCGTCGTAGTTTTTTAGTTGGAAGACTAATTTAGACATATTAAGAGGAGCATGGGAGTTGTACCATTTTCAAAAAAAATAAATAACTAAAGCTATACCGTTTCCCACATGTACGTGATATGATTCAATGAAAAACAACAGCCAGGCAATCTGGCTAAACACTACAGATAACTCAGTTAGTAGGGTAGTTATTATCCTGTTATGACCTGTCGGCCTGAAAACACCTCGCTGATCAGCCTGTTAAAACACTCCCACTTACTGAATGTCTGTGTGTAGCTAACTGCGGCATGCCAAAACAAAGATACCTGTGCAATCAGCTGCGGTGCTGAGACACCACTTGAGTAATATTTTCAGCTTGCACAAACTTAACCGATGGCCCCGTCATCCACTCCTGCACCTCTCATCATCTTCTCTAGCACGCTGCTGGCCGATGCACTGTGTCATCAGCTTTATGTGGCTCTTTATTTCCTGCCCTATCCTCTGTATTCCCAAGGTGATGCTGTTCTTTTGCACGTCTGCTCAGATGTCCTTTTGCGCTGTGTTCAGCAATAGGCCCGTCTGTGTGTCTTAATTGGCCCTCAGGGACTAGGGACAAGAGGCACGTGCAGATACGAGAGCAGGGACGCAGCACAACTGTCAGTTAAAGCCCCCAAGTTTTTGGTCGGGTTTTTCCTTATGAGACTATTATTGTAACCGTGGCATGTTCTGCACTTTTTTCCTTTTTAACCTTGCTGGGCCTATTTTAGATCACACTCGAGCAATAAAAAGACTGAAAAATGAGAATGTAGCATAAACTGACAAACTGCCACTGCAGAGTAACACGCGACGGAGCAACACGGTCAACAGGAAGTGATACTTGGGTACTCTGTAGCAAAGTGTGTCTCGCTTCCTGTTGTGTGTGGGAAGTGTGGGCTTGGGTGACATTGAAGATTTCTTTCAGTGTCTTCCTGCTAACGACAGGTAACCCTTTGCAATCTTCTCTTTCTCTGTGCTCATGTATAAGACACATGGAATATATGCAGCTGCCCGATAGAGAAACAGACGGATGGAAAGACTCATAAAAATAGAAAACAGATCAGTTTTTTCTCTTCTTCTTTCCATATCAAAAATATCTTTGTTGTTCATATAGCTCTCTGACTCATATCTTTTTCCATCCTTCTTATGGCTTGCCCTCATGCATGATTCAGTCACACCACAGGTCTGACTGTATCCCTGCAGTCTCCCACTGACTTGCTATTATCGCAGTCACAATCCCAGTCAGCCACAAGAGCCAGTGCAATGTGAAGGATGTTGGAAGGAAGTCGGATACCATTATGGAGCGATTTCATGCAACCAGCTTCATTTAAATCTCCACTATTTAAAGGAATTGTCTAAAAAAAAAAAACTAAAAAAAAACTTTGAATATCACCTGTCATCAGTTTTTAAAGGTGCTATGGGTCCCATGTTATCAGTGTCCCAATTCCTTTTTTCTCTTGTTGCAGAAATAGTTGGGCATTGTTAGCATTGTTTGAGGTCATGATTCTAGCCATACGTTATATATTCAGCCTCCTCCCTGAGGGAAATATCCGATTTTTAAGCTCCTAACTGCTCTGCCTGTGTGGTCCAGATAATTGCTAACTTTGTCTGTCTGATTTTTAGTGCTCTTCAGGTATTTCACATTAGGTTTATGAGATTAGGTGGAGCAGGTGGTCTGTTTGACGTCACTGGACATAGGAAATTCATGGAAACCTTTTAGTATATTGTAATTTAAGTCGTCTGAGAAGGAGCCAAATTGCTGCACCTCCTCTGCGCTCTGACTTTAGAAATTCTAGCCTCTGACTGAAGACCTTGGCCAGTCACACATCTTTTCAAACCGAATCAGGTTGGTAGTATCAGGACTAGAAAAAGGCCCGTTGGAAATTAAGAAGTGGCGTAATGTGTTAAGCAGAGGCCTTTCTGGGAGAGCTGTGTTTAAGTCCCGTATTATGCCAAAAATGAGTGTTGATTGTACTGTCATGGCCAAAAGTTTTGAGAATCACATAAATATTGGAAATTGGAAAAGTTGCTGCTTAAGTTTTTATAATAGCAATTTGCATACACTCCAGAATGTTATGAAGAGTGATCAGATGAATTGCATAGTCCTTCTTTGCCATGAAAATTAACTTAATCCCAAAAAAACCTTTCCACTGCATTTCATTGCTGTCATTAAAGGACCTGCTGAGACCATTTCAGTAATCATCTTGTTAACTCAGGTGAGAATGTTGACGAGCACAAGGCTGGAGATCATTATGTCAGGATGATTGGGTTAGAATGGCAGACCTGACATGTTAAAAGGAGGGTGATGC
>VVHJ01052542.1:0-15759 GCA_015107715.1 Tylochromis polylepis
GCACTACCTGAGCCACTTGTGTGGGTTGTAGACTCCGTCTCATGCTACCACTAGAGTGAAATCAGCGCCAGCATTCAAAAGTGACCAAAACATCATCCAGAAAGCATAGGTACTGAGAAGTGGTCTGTGGTCACCCCCTGCAGAACCACTCCTTTATTGGGGATGTCTTGCTAATTGCCTATAATTTCCACCTGTTGTCTATTCCATTTGCACAACAGCATGTGAAACTGATTGTCAGTCAGTGTTGCTTCCTAAGTGGACAGTTTGATTTCACAGAAGTGTGATTGACTTGGAGTTACATTGTGTTGTTTAAGTGTTCCCTTTATTTTTTTTGAGCAGTGTAGGAATATCGCCAGATTAGAACCAGTTGAGTTGAGTCCCCTTTTGCAAAGAGACTTCACAGATGAGTTGTTCCCATTGGTGCAGGCAGACCCATATAGACTGCACGATATCTAGACTGTAATTATTTGTAAACCTTCACCAGTCTGTCTGAGACTTATTGCAGTCAGTCCGAGTCGGACCGCGATTGGAGGCATGTTGGCTCCCACCAGGCAACATGTGCAGTTGTTTTGCAATCAAAATTGGTTTCCAAGAGGTTGATGGTCGAACACCCTCCACCTTTGTATGCTGCAACTCCTTGTAATCAGTGTCTGACAGCAAAAAACTTCAACGTAAGTGGGTAAGTACTGTTTTTTCCCAGTCACAAGGAGGTTGCTATCCTACTTTTACTCTAGTGTGATTGAGCCATTAGTTATCCTGAGCTCTACCAGTTGCATCTACCCTCAAATAATCTGTTCATATATTTGAAGACTTTAATTAAATTACTTCTGTTGTTATAAACATATATTTCCTATTTCTGCATTATTACTGACTTTTTTAAATCCATGAAATCCATTCTTTTAACAGGATGATGTAAATTTCTCATAATGAATAAGTGATTCATTGGAGACTGCTTGGTTGTAGTATTGTGTCAGATGGTCAGTAAGGATGTGAACGGTGAGGAAATCCCTCTCGTTGGCTCGTTTTGCAGTCATCAGAAAAATGAAAGAGGCAGTTATTCATTTCCATAAATTTCCATAAACATGTTTCACACATCACACTGGCTTCTGTTGCATGAGCCTCAATCTTGAACAGAGTGGTTATTCTTGAAGCCTAAAATCTAAAAATGCAATCATGTCGTATTCAAAAGGGACTTTTTTTGTTCTCATCGTTTGTTTGTTTTTTAATCTGGGCAACATTTAAATGGAAATGCTGTTCTTGTCATACAAGCAACGACTATATTTTGTGTCTGATATATTTTTCCTCTGATGTATTAAACTGTAGAAATCTGAGATGGATAATGGAGTTCACACTCTAAACCTTTGTGTGTTTTCTCCAGCATCAAACACAGAAAGAGCTGCAGTTTACATTAGCTGTAAATTTTTCTCATCTTTATGGCAAAGCTAGAGTCTTGCCTTGCTGGTTGTTCAGCAGTAACCTTTTCTTCTTCCTCTTTAAGAAACCTCAAAGAAGGCCACTCATACAATCGACCAAGTAATACACAAAGGTTCACAAAGACACTAATGGACCTTTCTGTAAAAATAATGGGATGGTCTGCTTGCTGTTTTTGTGATTGTAACACAAGAAAAACCAGCGAGATAGAGAGAGAGATGCACAAGCAGTAGAATGAAGGTTTATGAAGGACTGGCGCTGAAAAAGCAAAAAGCTTAAACACAACATCACCTTTAGCCCCTGTGAGAAATGGATCTATATCAGTGCCTTTTCATGTTTAACTGAAGGTAAAAATAAACAGAAATCAGCCAGTCAGTGCTTGTTGTCTGATGAATATTCACAAATTATAGGAGAATAGCTCTAACCAATCGTGGTATTACCTATATTGATGCTTTGAGATTGCCAATGTTGCATGAAGTGGAACGACTGATGAACGCCGCACGTCTTAATAAAACTACAGAGTCAAAGCAGATTGCCTGAGCAATTTAGCTTGTTTCTCACAATAGGCAGTTTTATAAAGACTATCCACAATTTGTGCCCTCGGTTCCCTTGAGTTCTGATGCTTTTTGAGCCATTTGTCTTGGCTCTACAAAGATTCACAATAGGCTGTGGGTAATCAACTTTTTCTAGTTTCTATGTAATTGTTTTGCTCCGGAAAATCCAGTTTCACCCTGTTTTTATTTAATTATTTGTGCGCAATTGCATTAGGACGCACCGCTTGTTTTTATTAGCTGTACCAGCATCCCTAGATTACTTGAAGGCAGCCTGTCAAAGCTGCTAATGTCTCTGAGGATGGGCTGTGTGTTTACTCAGACACAAAGAAAGAAAAAAAAACATGTTGTCAAGCTATCTAGCCGCAGAGAATTGGAGAATGAGAAACTGTAACTGCTTGCTGTCTGCATTTCCCAAATCTTAATATTGCTGTCTTCAGGTAAACACCACCTGAGTTTATAAACTGACATTTTGGGGAGTTTTATTTAAAGAGCATTTCCATGACTAAGGGCAATAAATTTTATAAAAATCTAATCAGTTCTCCTGAATGAGTTTCACTCGCTGCAGGGTCAGTCTGACTCTAAATTAAAATAAAGTTTCCTGAGACGGCGACATGCATCTGACTCATATTTCGCCACCAGAGCACACTCATTCATATATAGAGACGGATACGATCATAATGAAATAGGAAAGACAATAAGGGTGGTGCAGTGGTGGCAGGCTACGGAGACGTATAGCATTTCAGTTGAAATAACTTTTTATAACACTCGGTTAAAAGGATTTACTTTATGAAATTGCTCTTCAAGGTTAAGCGATTAAAATGTAACACACTGCAGAAGAAAAGCACGAGAAGTAGATACAGGGTCATTGTCAGGAGTTTGCAGAATTAGATGAGTCTGTGCTCTGCAGTACATTCTGCAGTGCAGAAATATGTTGGCACATTACTGCAGTATGAGGGCTGTATTTTTTCTTATTTATTGTGCAGGACCAAGATGTACAGTATAGCACTAAACAATGCACAGCATCACATCGGCGTGACAGAAAACGTATTAATGCGTTGACAAATAATATGGCGTGCTGTGTGTTGAAGTTTAATTAGCCAATATCTGAGTCTGTGTCTTAGTGTTTCCTCTCTCATCTAAATATGATGAGAAATTAATTCAGTTACAACATTAGACTTCAGAAAACCAAGAAGGCTATAGCCAGTGGCGTCACAGTGGCTACGTCTATCCATTATGGTCTATCGTCACCAAACTGTATATAAAAGATGGACATAGCCAGTGTGACATAACCCACTGTTCATGACGCCTCAAACTGAGACTTTCATGTTAAAATTTGGACTTTTTTTCTTCTTTTTTTAAAAATAACTCATTAACCTGGATACAGTAGTTGTGAGTGTGGCTACTGTGACTGACAGGTGTCCCAACACAAGACAGCTGTCATAAGTTAGCGTCTGTTAGGCATCATCCCACTACTTTGAGTCATTGAACTGGACCCTTTCATTGTGTTCTTACTTTGGATGGCTTTTAGAGCATATGTTACTTAATACTAGATAACCAATATGTGTGACAGTGCAGTTTATGAATGTCGCTTGCAAACCAAGCCTGCTAGCTTTAGCTGGCAATTTAGTGTACCAGCCTTTCATCCATATAAGATATCTTCTGGCTCCAAGAAATGAAAATGGCGATGTCACTGCCACGTCCATCTTTTATACTGTCCATTCCAAGAAGCTACATCCATCTTGGCTCTGGTAATCACCCAGCAGCTTAGCCCCTTATCCTTTTTAGGGTTTTGTGCCCTTGTATAATGATCAGGTTCTTGCAGAACAAAAGGCAAAAAATTTCCCAGGTAGGGTGAACTGTTCCCTCGATTGTATACTCATAGGGGTCTTCTGAATCACCCTTTGTCTGGTCCCTCACCCAGGACCAATTTGCCATGGGAGACCCTACCAGGGGGCAAAAGCCCCCGGACCACATAGCCCCTGGGATCCCTGGGACATACAAACCCCTCCACCACGATAAGGTAGCGATTCGTGGAGGGGGGTATCCGTAATATTCAGTGATAATAAAGCGTGTTAGTGACTTACTTTAATCTACAGGGATTAGACTAAGTTAAAAAGAATTAAGTTTAAGTTAAATACAATAGGCTTATCGTTGTCAAATACAGAGCTGATGTATATGGTAACAGCATTAATTTGTCATCTTAATTGTGAGGAGATCTGAGAAGTTTTGGAAAAAACAAAAACAGTTGGGTTGTGATTAAAGCTCAGCTCCTCGTGATGGAAATGCATTTCTCTGCAGGTGTAATTGGCACCTTTTTAAATGATTAAACAATTAAAACAAACAAACCCACATACTTCCTCGGCAGGAGATTTGTGTAGGTAAATTAGTCCCGAGTTGATTGCACATTCTTTGGTAATGAATGGAGCTCCTCCCGTATGGCATCAATCCATGGATGAAAATAATTAGGGAGTCACTGATGTCATACCTGCATGATCGTCTATCCACGGACTGTGAATGCTACATCACCACAGAAAGTGCCATCAACTTGAAATGTGGCAAATTACTCCGTTTTGAATTTATGGGTCTCAAATTTCATTGAAAGATTTACACAAACCAGTTTTTCTAATTGAAATTATTGATTTAATCGCAGACAATTATAGCCTGTAGACTCTGTCAGAGACCCAATCAGCATCATTGTAATCATTTTTCAGACTAACATTTAAGAAATAGTTCAGTGGTTTGGTCAATGTCTTGGGTCGGCTTGGGAACATCTGGGTGTCCCCAGAGAAAAGCTGCAGAAGGCGGCCCAAGGAGACAACGGTCTGGGCATCTCAACTTGGACTTCTGCCCCGATGACCAGCAGAGCATGGATGGATTAGTATTTTGGAATACAAGCTCATTACATACAACATTGCAGTCTTCAAAAAAAGTGAATGAGAAAGTCAATAGCACTGAAATGCAACAGTCAGTACGCTTCATTTAGCATAAAGACTGGAAGCAAGGCCTGAAACCTTTTGTTTTGTTTTTACCTTTAGCCAATTTCTCACACATAGACTGGAATGGACAGGAAAAAATGAGTATTGTTAGTTTGTCATTGCTAATCATTTCTGAGGGCATTTTGAGTTGAAATGCACCTTTACAGTAGTTTTTTGTACCTGGAGCTATTTCCACTGCTGGTGGAAATAGACTGTAAAGACAGCAATAACATACCAACTTATCAGGATCAAATGTTACTTATTTAAAAGTCCACTATGTACAGAGCAGCATTAACAGTCATTTCTATCTCTCTCTCTGGCCATCTAAGGAAATTTCAGTATTCACTCTACACCAGCAATTGATTAAAGTATTTGTCCTTTAGCTGCTAAATGACCCACTGTGTTTATGAGTTAGCTGTAAATGAATGACAGCCGATTGATTGTTTGGAGCTCTGTAAAGCTTTAACCTCCTGTGACCTGACCTCGTGTTTGGAGTGCATTTTTAATGTCTCCAAGATATTTGAGATTAGCTGGACCTGATACGTGCAAAATCTCAGCTTCATCTTTGAACAGGAAGGTTTTACTTCATTATGTAGTTGTTATGTACTTCTTTTTTTTTTTAACTGTATGTTCACATATAGAGACAATGGGATTATTTTACAGAATAACACAATAAAGCCAACACTGCTCAACAAAGTAGAAATATAAGGTGCAGAAAAGCCAAAATGTAATGAGCCTATATGAGGATAAAGGGTCTCAGGAGGTTAAGGGAGCTGCACAGTAAAGTGATGATTTTCTGCCTTGTTCACATTGCACAAAATAATCAATCTGGAAATTCTGCAACTATCGTCTTGATAATCTCTCGGTGAAGCCGGTAGATATCCGGGCTAAGACTTCCTGTTTTCTGTTCCCGTCATTGTTTGTGAATGTAGATAAAAAAATTTTTAAAAAACAGGAAATAAAAAGGGAAATTGTCTTCAGACGACAACTCAAGGCTTTGAGATTGCATTTCTTCAAATACTCTCCTCCTTTTGCATTTCGAGGGATTTTTTAAAATCTGCAATATAAAGTCTGCTCAAATGTGATTGGGCAATATAATACAGACTACAAACAGAAAACGGCTTCTGATCGCTAAGATCTTGCCTACAGAATTACATACTCATATGTAGACATATGTTTATAGGGACTGCATAGTCATTTGATCGTTCCACAGTGCTGTAATTGTCAGACATATACTATGGCTTGCCATGTGCTATAGCTCATGCATGAGGTTTGTGCTTCACTTTTTGTAAATGGAATTCTTGTATTTTTTTAATCTGTCACTAATTAGCAGGTATGTGTATTTCTGAACCCACACAATTTATAGATGCAGTTTGCTAGCCTGGCCTGATAACATTTGTGTCCAAATGTAGTAACTTCTGGTTCAAAAAACAAAATAAAACTAAGCAACAACAACAACAACAAAAAAAGCAAGACACAAAAATAATCAAAACAATAAAACAATAACAACATGGTGACAGCCAAAAAACTGACACTGAGGCATCAAAATGCATATTCCCGAAACCAGTGGGTGATGTTGTAATGGCTACATCCATCATTTAAATACATCTCTTTCTGTTTTTTCAGGCATCCAGATGGTGTTTGTTTCCATGACTGGAAGCTCACACTTATTGTAATAAAAAAAGATGTCTTTTTTGTGACTCACTGATGTGTATACAGTATATTGGTATTCTTTTTCTCGTAGTTGCTCCCTTTAGGGAGTTTCACATTGGATCATCTGCCTCCATCTCACACTATTTCACATTATTGAATAAAAATCCATGAAGCGCCCCTGTGATTTTCCTCTTTTCCTCCTTCCTTGCAGCTCCATATTCAACGTCATCTCTCCAGTATATCCACTCCGTCCGTCCTCTGCACATGTCCAAACCATCTCAGCCTTGCCTCTCTTTGTCTCCAAACTGCTCAACCTGCGCTGTCCCTCTGATGTACTCATTTCTAATCTTGTCCATCCTGGTCACTCCCACTGAAAATCTGAACATCTTCAAGTATGCTACCTGCAGTTTGACCTTCTGTCTTCTTTTTTTTTAGCACCACCAAACATCACAGCAGGTCTCACGCCAATATTTTAAACCTTCGCTTTCACTCTTGCTGCTCTCTTTCCATCACAGATCACCCTCGTTACCTTTCTCCACCCTGCCTGCACTCTCTTCTTCACCTTCCTTGTTCACTGTCTGTTGCTTTGGATGGTTGACCCTGGGTATCAGTACAAAGGTGCGATTGATCAGACTGAACACATGCAGTAAGCAATACTTGGTGATGTATTCATTAAAGGCTTTGGTCCTTTCACTTTCCTTTTCAAAATATTGGTCTTTTTTTTTTTTATCCACGACAGTCTTTTCAGAAAAAAAGTGATTTCTCTCCTAACAGCCGTTCTGTGAAGTTCGTTTTCTTCTACATGTAATTATTCATAAAACCTGAAGGCTATACGCTTGCAGCAAGAGAGCTGCAATTACACCGCCCCTTGTCTTTGTTGCTGTCTCAGTCCAGGGTGTTATAATGTACCTTACAGTTCCGTTATCACAGAACAACCTCGTTTTATTGTGCTGAAACACATTCATTTCAGAGTTAATGAGCCATAAAGTTTCTTATCACTGCGTTTACCTGCATATGCATATCACTGCCCATTTTTTCTTATTTTCATTTTCTCCAACTGTATCATGTATTTCAGTGTATTTTTTTTTATCATTCTGTCTAATAACTTTACTCTCCCTGCACCTTGTCTGCTTTGACTCTTGATTAAGCTAAATCCAGCCTATACTCTGCTATTTAGCTTCCAGAGGGACACTAATGTGATTCATCTAATTCCCGGCCTGCATCCCGCTGGCTGCCTGATAATTATATCCTGTCACACAAGGAGCATGATTTTAAGTGGTAATCTACAGTTTTTGATTGTGTCCTTGTTGCTAATGGGTAATTGCTGTGGAGCTTTGCCTCTGCGGTTCTCAGAAATCACCTGTCAGTTGGTGGCAAAGTAATGTCTTTTTGACTGATTACAGGATGAAGTTTAAAATAAATTTACTCCCACTTCTTGAGGTAAAGTTTACATCTCAAAAATGACTGCACACAGTTAATGGTTGAATGCACATGGTGATAGTGACGTGAAAAATGTTTATTGTAAGAATACTCACACTGGAGGAAACATTGGCTTCTGTCTCTTTTGTATGAATATGAAGGGTAAAGACTGCTCATTTTTTCTTTTCTACTTTAAGTAAATGGCAATATGGCTTTTCTTCTACTTCTTTCTACTTGGTAAACACACTGACATTGATCGCAGATGCACAGATGGGGGCTTTTACTTTGAGCCAGGTTACAGGATTAAACAGAAAACCTGCTTCGTGCAGGTCGGGCCTTACAGCTGGCTAACCATGTCTCAGATTTCTGAATCCAGTCTGCACACACAAGAACTTATTTATGTGCTGGCCTGGTTCCTTAAAAGGTCAGCAAATCCAAATTCTAGGATACTTGTCATCTACTGCTGGCAGTATCCACCCTGCAGTCTTACTACTAACCACGCTTCTTTTGGGAACCAGTAATGTTCAATGTTTCCTCCATGACTTTTTAAAAAAGTATGAGATAATGAAATAATGAGACTTAATGCTTAATCCTTTGTCCTTTCATCTAGCATGATTGTCATGGTTACCCATAGTTTGTATGGAAGATGCCAGTTTGTCTGCAAGCACTTGCTAATTTCCTGTGGAGTGGTAGTGAAACTGTTAAAAGTGCAAAGGTAAAAAACAGTAAACAGACAATTTTCTTTTAAAATTCAAGTCGCACGTTTTGGAAACATATTGGTTGCAGCAGTTAGAGTCAAATTTTAAAAGTTGTACGTTTTCGTGAGCAGTGTCACATGGAAACAGCCAGGAACCTGCAGCATCCACTGGCCAACCTTGAGAGTGGGGATCGCCGACCAATCACTAGGTCTGTGTGACTGAAACCTAAACCAGCCTCTCAACAGAAATGCTAATGTTAACACTGCCAGATTTAACACTGCTAAAGTTTGCTTTGACGTTAGCAGGACTGGGTTATTAAAATCAACTTGCAATGCTTTAAGCACGACACACAAATTTGGTTGACTGACAGGTGAAGTGAAATGAAATGATCACCTTCTCGCAGTGAAATTTTCTGCTGGGAAACATCCTATCATGGATGTGGCTGTTTCTTTGACACGTAACACCCACCTAAGATAACAGTCTCCATGGCAGTAGGACAGTTTGCCCTGTCACACCTCAATAACTGCTCAGCAACATCTCAAGAAATATGACAAAAAGCCAGAGGTGTTGACCTGTCATCCAAACTCCCCAGAGCTCAATAAAGGGGCTACAGGAGCTGACTGGTGTACCTCCATTGTGATGGGGTGATGACAGTTTCTATTGTATATCTATTAAAACATATGAGAGCTAAGGCTGTCTAAAATATAAAAGTACATCGACCTATTAGTGGTAAATACTGAAGTTCATTTTTTTTGTGATTTTGGTGAACTAATCCTTGAAATGAGTCATCCTGGGAAAAAGCACAGTATTTCTTTGATGTAAGGCACTTAAAGAACACTAAGTGAACAGAAGCACACACGGGGCCAGCTAACAGAAACAGCCATTGTACCTTCATGGTTGTATGACAGGGCTTCATCAGGGAACTGGCCAAAGGTTAATGTCTTCTTTCTGAGGTGTTTTATAGCCATTCTCACCTCTGAGTCTGGAGCTGATGGCAGATCTGGATCATCTGATCACAGGAGGCTGGGCTCACATCAAAACATTATTTACACTCCAGAGAAACTGTATGGAGCCTTTCTGAAATTCACCTCATGCAGTTTATTCCTCGCAATGGTGTTAAATTAGCACATACGTGAAATGTCTCCCAGACTGCTGAGATGCTTGACATAATGACAGACCCTAAATTTATTGGAGAGAGGTGCTGTGTTTATCTTCTCATGTATGCTCTTGAGGTATATCTCATGTTGAAATGCTGCCAAAGATAATGTAAATTAGTGTCGTTATGATGTTGGTTGTATGACATCATTGTACGAGTTGGGTAAGAGCTGTGGTTTGACACATTAACATACTGAATGCAGCTCATTTATTTCTACTACTGACTGAGCTGTCTGTGAAGGTCAAAACACTGAAATACATCATGTATAGTATTCACAAGCACCATTAATACAGCAGGGTATGTATGTATGTATGTATGTAGCGTCTTTTTATGTATACACTTGGGCACGTCACAAAAAGCTGTAATCTCACCACTGACTAATACTAATACTTTCAGAAGATGCTGTAGATAACATGGAAGAAACCAGCATCCAAGAACAGTATATGTATCGGTGTATTTACGAAACGGTGTTATTACAGCCCACTGGCCAAAAACACTAGATATTCCACACATGCAGTCACTGGAAAATAACTGTCTGTACATTTTTTTTCTGTGCATTAAAACTCAGCAAATGAGATGGATTGATCAGAACTTGATCCATCTACTCCAATAACTTCTGGAAGGCCTTGACAATTTATACTGTAATGGGTCAAATTCAGAGGCTGAAAAATGATGCCAATGCAAAGTGCTGAAAACTGCAGTCAGTCCCCATAGACTGTTAAATGAACTTACAGTAGGAATTTAAAAAAATGTACAGTATGCTCTATATTTCAATAAGGAGAGACCATTTGGAAGAAATGAATGTGATCTATTAAGATACAGAATTTGATTGATGTTATTTGCCAATTAGACTCCAATAAAATATCATAGCAGAACAGAGTCCCAGCAGTGATTGGAATTAGGACAGGACCCTCTGAGTCAAGATGCTAGAGGTGGTGGAGGGAGGCTTGGATGGAGCTCCGAATGACCAGAGTGAGGCAGAGATGGAGAGGAGGCAGGCTGAAAGGTAGTTCAATATGGAGAGATCACTTGGAACAATTTAACATGATTTATTGAGATAGAGAAATTAATGTATTTGGCGAATAGACTCCGATGACCCATCATGGCAGAGCAGAATTCCAGTTGGGATAGGATTTAGGACAGGACCCCTGGGAGTCTAGATGCTGGTGGTGGTGAAGATAAAGACTAAGGCTTGGATGGAGCTCTAACCGAGGTGCCTGTGAGGTGAAGATGAGGAGGAGGTGGGTTGCATGAACGAGAGTCTGAAAAGGAAAATGATGGAGAGCACATATTTAAAATATGCAAAGAGGAAGCTGATTGGCCCAAAGCAGGCGGGCAAGAAAATGATTGGACTAGAATAATGATGACAGCGTGGGAAAGCGGTAGTGATGTAGAGAACAGAAAAGCAGAGTAAAACTCAGGAAAACGGGCAGATGACTCTTTACAGATCTTCCTTATTGAACTTATGCATAAGCTTCATAATGACAGAAGAGTGCTGAGATTTAAAGCACACAGAAGAGAGACTGATAGGCTGCACTCATAGTCTTTTGACTAAAACGTCATTTGTTTTTAGCCATAATTTAGGCATCAAATTTTTTTTAGTTTTAGTCTAGTTTTAATGGACTAAATATCGTAAGATTATATTAGACTAAATCTAAAGTTGATTCAGTTTACTAAAATATAAAGTGTTAAAGTTTATCGTGTTTTTACCGGTGAGAGTTGCTCTACATGGTTTACAAAGTGTCTTATTTTCCTTGACATCAAATGGGGAATGTGCCCATATATGTGCTCTTCTCTTCCTTGTGAGCACTGACATTTTGCCATGTTTTCATGAGAAACTTGGAGCATGGGAGCAAGTTATACCATTTTGAAAAAAACAACCCAAAACCTCACTGCAGAAGGAGTTTACTTCTGTACTGACCACCTCTAAACTCGTAGTTCTGATTGGATCTCATCTCTCCAGAATATTTTATCTGATTTTTATGTGTTGATTTTTATGTGTTGATGAAAGTGTCAGTACGTTTCATCATAGTCTTTGTGCATTAGTTTTTATTTAGCTATTGTCTTGTTTTCATCAGAAAAGGTCGGGGATGAAAACTGTGACAAAAATTATTGGTCAACACTGATTGGTTGACAGAAGCCAGGCAAGAAAATTATTAGACTAGAGTACTGATGTCAGTAATTTCAGTATTGAGTTTGTCAACCTATCACAACCAGTAATTTGAGTTGCTGACAGATCTCTTGACTGTGTTTGTGATGTTGGTACTTTTAGGTACTTTGAAAAATAATAATGTGGAGTACTGTACCATACGAACAGTCCAGGAACCATTTGCTTCAGTTTTGGTGAGTAAAACTTGAGCTGCAACTTGTCACTGGTTAACAGGTACTGTATGTGTGTCTTTGTGCTGCAGCTGTAAAATTAATGAATTCATCTTGCTAACAAAAAATGCTAGCTTTTGCTGTTAACGTAGCACTCCAGCCTTTTGTCCAAATAAGCAAATGTTTGGCTCCAAAAAAACCAACATAGAGGTGGTCAAAATGTTAAGTTTAAAGCTTTAAAATGTAAAGTTGAGAAACTAATGATGTGACTATGGCTGCTTTTATAAGTAGTCTAAGGTTGCACTGTTGCTTTATTGAAGTTCATTCATGTGTGCAGGGAGCCAACAGGACATGTCAGGTAAGAATCTTTTGCATGCTGTCTACAGGTTTGACTTGGAAGAATACAAGCATGCTGAATGGGCCCAAAACTGGGAAGCATGTGGAACATCTGTGTATCTCTTGTAAGCGGCGTATGTGCAGCTTAGCAGCTTTTGCTGAAATTAATGTGATTTTTGGTATCAGTTTTTTCTTAACATGTTCATGGGTATCATGGGTACACATCCAGCAGATAATAGCACTCATTAGAAGTTGTTTTTTGGGGGCACTTTCTAAATGTAAACTCAATATTGACCCTAATTTCGGCTCATTAGCTGCTACACAAACCACTCTGTTCATTAGTTAGAAATGAGGCTGATGATATTAGAGACCAAAACAGTAAAATTGTTGGCTGAAAAATGGGAGCTAAAATGGTCTGAAAAGGTAAGGGGATTATTTTCTGCTACTTTCACAGAGGACATTTACTAGCTTGCTGGTAACATGGGAATATTTATTAATGAATAATTTTCTTTACTTTTTTTTTTTTTTTTTAACAGAACCACTGGACACTGATGTATTTTTTTGTCATCGATAGCCAGTGCCTGTGAATAAATGTACCAATGCTGATCAGTCACGAAGCTAACAAACTGACTCAGTGGCCTAAATCAGCTAGAGAGAAGTCTTTAACTAAAATTAACCAGTGTTAGCTACCCTAATGTAGATGTTTGAATTAATTTATTTCCCATCATTTCATTTGAAATTAGGAATTTTTTTTGTTCTACTTTTGTAGATCTGAATCTACATTATATATTAAATATTGCTATATATGATACAGAAACATACAACTCATTGTGTGACCCCCCCAAAATCAAATCTTTCTCCGTTTTCACTTCACATTCTGTTTGGGTTTTTCTCAGAAACCTGCAAAGATTTCTCTGGGGAAAATAAACATAGAATGCCTCTTCAAAACATGGAAAATACACTACTTTAATTCCAGAAATAACTTTATTTTGACACAAGGAAAAAAAAATTACAAATGAACTATTTCTAGAGAGCCATCAAACATATTCACAGGACCACAATAATTTTAGAAGCAAGATCAAAGCAGCAGCTTCCAAATAGTACATCACAAAGTAATATTAATAAACTTTGAATGTGCAATAGTGAACGCAAGAGTATCATAAAAATATACAAACGAGTTACCGTAAATAACAAGCACTTTAAAAACACGTGGGACATAAACACACAAGAATGCATTAATCCACTGATACATGATGCATATGCAGTAATAAAACTAGCTGCTATCGTCCTCATTCAGCAGTGATGAAACCCACCCTTCCTCGGCTGCGTCTACCCAATTATATTTCCCTCTGTGGCAGACAGTGCTCAGACTGAAAATAGTAAACAGTCACTGATCTGGCAGAAAATGCCACACAACATCAGCACATCTTCAGTATTCATCTTACATCCATCCAGCAGTGTTCACCGGCTCACTGACGGCTTTCACAACTAGAAGCAGGATGAGCAAAGCGATGGCTTGTTAAATCCACAGTTCACAGGATACATAACACAGAGCAAAACACTGAATTCACTTTGCCTCAGCCTGAAATCACCATGCTGCAGCTAAACTATATCACCACATCGTATATGTTACACCAAATCTCTGTGGCACTGTACATATACAGTATCTGACACTGAGGTTTACAACCACCACTGCTGCTGCTTGAAGAAAAATTCAAAGCAGTTTCTAATGCATGGCAAAAGTAAAATAAAATAATAATTTAGGAAAAGTCCGTAAGGCATATAAAAAGGGTATGTAAGCTTTGTGTTACATTTTAAGGGATTCCATCTTTGAAGTTCCCATCTCTTCAACAGAACCTTCTGTTTGTCCATAGAAAATGCACATTTCTACATTTTAATTGTGGTGTTCCTCAAGGCTGTATCGTGGGCCCACTTTTATTTTCAGTGTATTTATTACCATAATAATTGTCACCAATGTTATGCAGTTATATGTTTGCTGGTCTCTGTGATATCAAATGCTCAGCCTTTCGGTGGTTCACAAATGTCTTTCAACTTTGTCCCAAGTAAGCTTGGTTCACTGATTAAAATATTCTCCATTCTTAGCAGTGGTTTGATTTTGCCTGGTTAGTTTTTTAGGCTAAGGTTACAGATATACATTATATGGACAAAAGTATTGGACCATCTACACATTACACCTACAGCAACAGCTAAGCCGTGGAAACCAATCTCATGATCCCATTTAAAAACTATGAACCCTGGCACTCAGAACGCCTGCTCTGTAACTGGTCTGACACTTCAGGGCCAGGTTTCTGTGCTTTCTTTTCCACATACTGACATGTTGCAATGGTGGCACGTTATTACATTACAACACTCGAATTCAGTGAGCGCTGTAGAACAGCCTTCTTTCACAGATGTTTGTAAAGGCATACTGCATAGCTAGGTGCTTGATCTTGACAGCTGTGTCAATGAGACTGCAAACACCTGAATTCAAAGATCAGGAGGTGTGTACCCCATTTCGTTTGTCCATATAATGTAATTACAATCAGAACTTTAAAGTTACCTGCAATACTTTCTTTCCCGCACCCATTTGAAATCTTGCACAGCAATGCTAGACTACCACCAAAAAGCAAAAATATGTCAAAGAACAATAATAACAGAAAGCAAACATAAATGCGGACCATCAGTAGAATCAAACATGGGGCTTAATTTATTAAAACTGATCTTAACAAGACTTTAGAGCTATAGATGAGGTAGCCCAAAAGTTCTTAAAATAAAAAGCTCTATAAAAACTTCTTGCCTCTTAGTAAAGTCTTCAGTTAGAACTTATAAACTCTTTATAATGTATGCCTTTTAGAAACAGGATAACACATAAATGACATTATGGCACTTTTTGAATTCAAGTTACAAAGTGCTTTATATAGTTCTGCAGCCCCTGTCTGTCGGTGAATGCTTGTCCTTGGAGAAAAAAAAACTCCCAGCAAATTCCCTCCCTGTGGAGCACTCGCAGCCAAATCTCATTTTACATTGTGCTCAAGGCTGCACACTGTATGTGTCCTTCACAGCAAAAATAGGGCCTGTTTTGTCAGTGAAGGTACATGTGTGACTCACCCTTTAATGGACCACCTGCCTTGAAAACATCAGGAAGGCAGGCATGCAGTTATTAAAGCTGCATAAGGTGAGGATTTTTTTTTTTTTTTTGGGGGGGGGGGGGGGGGTTT
>VVHJ01052543.1:0-14757 GCA_015107715.1 Tylochromis polylepis
CAAACCCTCTGTGACAAAGTGGGTGAGAACACCATTTGTCAGAGTGTAGGCTTGTTTATATCATTTGTGTTGAGTTAGCCATGTTTTATTTGTTTTCTGTAGAATGTCAAGCATTTACTATCCCGGGTTTGTTTATGTTTTGCATTTGTACAGATTACATATTATAACACCTTGGTTTAGATCAACCTTGACAAGTTTACATTATTATTTTGTTGCTGGGTTTCTCTTTCTTCACTTACCTGTGTTCCAGGAGCCAAAGGAGGAAGTGCTGCCTCATTTCCTGTATTAATAGCTTCCTGTGAGTCTAAGGTCACAGGAAGGAACCAGGTGAAGGGGGGGGAGTAGTTGAAGGCTAATTAAAATGGTTTTAGGAGTGTTTGGAGCTTGTATTTGTACAAAGATACGAGTTACGCTTTAAGTGTGTTTTAGTATTAATAAAGAATATATAGTAAGAGCATCATTATGTTAATGCTTAAACCTCTCCAAGTGAGTGGAAGATTCCAGAGGGGAGGAGTGGTTGGATAGCAGGGGTATTTAACCAGACCATCTCGGATGTCCAAGGAGAGAGGACCAGTCCAGTGTAGAGGAGTACATGTGATGTTAATTTTTGTTGAATTAAGTTTAGTTAGGTTAATTTTTACTAAGTTAATTTTGGTGTTTTTTGAGACTTTTGATTTTGTAAATTATTTTTTGGTCACAATGGTGATTAATAAAACACTTGCTGCACTGGAAAGCATCCGTCTCCTGTCCTTCTTCAGCCTCTTTGGTCAAGTTATCTCACAAAGACCATAAATGGAGCCAAATTTGATCTGAAATGGGTCACACTTGGAGATAGTAGACCTGCCTGTCTCCAGATCTACTATCCCGAGTGAATCGCGTAATCCCAGAGAAACTACGGAGGAACTGGATTTCATTGCTGGAGGTGCTCAAATGATCATCATGGGGAATGTGAGGTGTTTGGACAATAATATGGACAAACTCGATGTGTTGATTAAGACCATCAAAGTGAATGTTGTTTGATGCGCTTCACTGAGTGCTGCAGAGTGAAGTTGCCATAGTGACACTTCTGACCACAGTGTGGACATACCTGGCTTCAGGACTTTATGGGCGGATGGGCATGTTAAACTGATCAGTAAGAAATGCAACTGCAAAGAAATGATTGAAAAGTGGTGTCACCCTGGACATGTTACTGTGAAAGCGTATTTCTGTGGCCTGAATATTGAACTGCTAGCTATAGAATGTGTCTCTTACTTACCAAGGTGATTATTCATCACTGTTTGAATCCAGTTTGAATAAACACTGTTTGGATTCCTCAGATGAACTAAGCAAAAATATTATTGAAATTTTTTATTTATACATCTTAGTGAGGTCTAGAAATACATTTTTTAAAAATACATTTTCAGTCTTCGTTGTAATACTGCTATCAGCATGTCTTCCATTTTCCCTTCATTGGAAAATTAAATATATATTAGAGTTTATGATAAAATGGCATTTAATAATAACTTTGCTTCAATTGTCACACTTTACAAATCCATCCAGTGGGACAGATTTGATCCTTTAGCTAGCTAGCTGCATGCTCAACACCCTTGATCTATGCCATTGCATCATAGGCAATGAGATCTGTTGCACTATGGGGACTTTATCAGCATGTTTTTGTGGCACTTTGCCCAAATATTAACAAGATTCATTCACCTGCACCTCCACCACCACCACCACCATTTACAAAGCTCACTGGCCACAAAGAGAAGGATTAAAGGAAGAAACCAATGCGGCAGCTAGGGAAGCTTGCATGCAGTTTTCAAAAAAGACAATAGTATGTCGCTCAATGGCGTTTATGCTCAGTGTCGGTGAAGTGCCGATATGTTGAAGCACAAAAAGGAAACACAAAAAAACCCTCCACAAAAGATCAAAGATAAAAAAGCTGAGATGATTGTTTTTAACATTTAGTTTTACTCATCTACAAAGGCATTATTTCCCCATCATAACCTCGGTGTTCTCCAAGGCAAGTTCTTAGCTCAAGGACCAACAAAAACACAAACATAAACAAGTTTAGCCCACATTAGAAGTTTGTTGTACATACTTTTGACACTGCCCCCCATGTGGCAGTACAGCTAGAGCCAGGTGTGGGACCCCAAAGGTTTCTCTCACCCCTAAGGACTAACATGCCAAGACCTTCAGACTCACTCGGGCTATCTTCACCTCTCCTTGTCTGTTAAATCACTGGAATACTGAAACCTTGTTAGATGAAATCCTGTGCTGTGATCGTTTAATTCTTTCACCTCCGGGGCATGTCTTCCTATTATCAGATTGAATAATGATGCTGAAGTGTTATAAAGATAACTGTTATAAGGAAACATGTTGTTAAAGAACTCAGGTTAGTTTGTTTGACAATGTGAGGAGAAGGATAATAAATCATGGGCAACTGCAAAAATGTTAAGAAAAAGAATAACTCATTTCAGCTGTCCCGCAGAGAGGTGTCCTGCAAATGAGATTCCCTTAATAGTTGGTCTTGTATTTGTATTTGGCCATTCATCTTCACAAACAAGACAAAAACACTCCTTGCCCATAAAAGCTACCTGCCATGCAGTCACTAATTTGGAGTTAAGCACCTTTTTCATACTAATGCAAGCTCTGCCTACAGAGAAGAGGATAATTGCATATGCATGAAGACCACCAGAGAGATTACTCCCATCACACATAGCCTAACTACCCCCATGCACACACACATGTGCATTTCAGACTCACTTTGACAGCTGTCTCATCTCTCTGCATGATGAATGTAAATTAAAGAATTAACACATGGAAAGAGCAAAACACACAAACAGACTC
Organism: Tylochromis polylepis; assembly: GCA_015107715.1. Taxonomy (NCBI): domain Eukaryota; kingdom Metazoa; phylum Chordata; class Actinopteri; order Cichliformes; family Cichlidae; genus Tylochromis; species Tylochromis polylepis. Next base: position 2,830 of record VVHJ01052543.1, read on the forward strand.
ATGTGCCACACACACATGCACGCTTCCCTCGCCCAAATGGTCACTCCAAGCTACAGAGCTGTGAAACACTGAGGCCACAGAGCATTAGTCCGAGGGATTCAGACTTCCCAGCTGAGCTTTTAACATGAGGAACAACGGCCCACAGCCACTGCATATGATGCCATGTGCCAGAGAGACATACAGGCAGCTAGACAGACAGGCAGAGTGAAAGAAAGAAAGGAAGCTAGAGTGAGACAGAGCAGACACAGAGACACAGCTCCCCACAGTGGAGCTGTATTGTACCATCTACAAAACGCCATAGGAAACATTAAAAAAAAGATATAAAAGCGTCAACACCAGCAGAGAGCTTTATTTACCCTACCTACAACTCAGGTTTTCACTCCTGATCCTCACAGCAGCTGCTATAGTTCTGTTATACCATCTTTTAATGCTCCACATGGGTATTATTTATCGCTTGACAGCAGAATTGCATTAAAATAGGCAAAAAAATAAATAAAACTTTGTAGGCTGTGAGGGCTCCTGAGGTGCACTTTCACGGCCTGCGGCAACAAGATTCCCCCTCCAGAAGCAGAGACAGAGAAATTATGTTTTTTCCTATCTGTGTGTTGCTTCCTGTTTTTGTCACTGTCTTGACATTTTTTACATCACACCCAAAGCCGTGTGTATTGGGGTAGTGTATTTCCAACTGCGCTCTGGATAGGCCATGCCCCGTGAGCATTCTGTCAAACGTAATGTAATTAGAGAATAGTGGTGACACAGCCAAACAGGGGTGAGGAAGGCTAATCGACTCTCTGCGTCGCTCTCCATCTGTAATCAGAGGGACAACAAGTGTGAGACAGATGCAGAGGGAGATTAAATTGATTAGAAATTAAAATCCCAGACCATTTATGTTCTAAGAGAAGTTAATTACAATTAAATTGTTCACTTATGCACATTTTGAATTCATTTCCCCAGCCTCTGCCTCCATTTTTCCATCTCCCTGACTTCATCTGTGCGCAAACTTTGACAAAAGGCAGATACTGTGCAACGCTATGCACACACCTTAACATTCGTCTTACATTTCATTGTTAAACAGTTCGTGTTACAACATTATGCTGCCATAACAGCATTCCTGAGAGGACTTTTCGCCCAGTGTTGACGAAAACATCTTCATCGACTCCAAGGATTTTCTGCTATCCAGTCAAAAGAGCATTAGCGAGGCCAGACAGTCATGTTAAGGCCTGGCTCGCAGCCAACATCCCTGTTTATCCCAAAGTGTTGAATAGAGTGAGGTCGAGACTCAAGCAGTGTAGTCAAGTTCCTTCACACTACACCGGATTGGCAGCTTCTTCATGAAGACAGATTGGAGGTTGGGAGTGATGTCTTCTTATAACAGAAAATGCACTTTTCCAAACTGCTGCCACAAACTTGGAAATCCACTATTAACTTAATAAAATAGAATTTCATGCTATAACATAAAAAAGTCCCCTAACAGTCCAGGAAATACAACCTCCAGCCAGTGATATATTTTGGCCTTTCACAGTTATTTACAGTCACATTAGGCAATTAAACATTATTATACATGTGGGTATACTGTGCACTACTGATGAGCATGATGCCATTAGCTGTTCCCAGAAACATCATTTGCCTGTGTTATTCATACTGCAGCATAAGCTGCAATAGCTTCTGATTCATGCAACAGTTTTGTTTAAAATATTGGTAGAGTTATAGCATCCTCATTCTGAAGACATTTCTGTTAATTATAATACAGCAGCATTTCCTACGTCTTCATGTCTATTTCTGTTGTACTTATTGGCATTCTTAAAATAAACACAGTGTTTTGCATTTATTTGTAAATCTATTTGAAAATGAGTTTTTCTGGTCCCCCTGATTGTCTTGGGGGTTTGGGAGTTAATGATGTAAACAAAAAAAAACAAAAAAGTTCACGTCATTTTAAATGTTTGCTTTAAAGCAAATGTGCCAATAAGAGTCAGAGTTTTCATATTTTACATTCTTTATAATACTGTAACTGTATTTACAGGACTGTGCAAACGGTTTCTTTATATTTTGCTTCCATGGAGCCAGACTTTCCTGTTGTTTCTATGATCTTAAGCAATAGTTCTTGAACTATGAATCATTCAAGCATAAAAAGGCACCTGACAGTGTTATGTCTACACATAGCAGCAGACAACTTAGCAAAGAAGCAATTTTAAATTTTATCTCTAAAAATTTTAGGAAACTGGACAAGTGGATGACAAAAGAAAACGTGGCAGGCTTACAAAAATATCTATAGCAGGTGAACAGTATCTGAAAGTCATGTCCTTACAAAACAGTAAAAATCCCGCAAAGACCTGACACAGGATTTGAGGGATGCTTCTGGCCTTTCAGTTAATCCATCTACTGTTCACTGATGCCTCATTGGAAATTGTCTCAATTGATATGTGGCTGTCAAGAAACTTCAGTAAGTGAAACAGGGAGAAAAGGCTGGAGCATGCCAAAGTGCACAAGAACTGAATAGAAAATCAGCAGCAACAAGTCAGTGATGAATGGTCATTTGAAATTGTTGGTTACACTCACAGTCAATATCTGCAGGAAAGGGTCAGGAGAGAGGTATAACAGTGAGTGTCTTGATTTGGGGCTACATTTTAGGCAGTGGGTTTGTGACTCTTTTAAAATTCATAGAAGTATTAATGCAGAAAAGTGACATCAGATTTTCATCCAAAAACTCAGTTTGTTTTATCTTATATACTGCATTTTCTTGTACATGCTTCAATAAATCTTTGCACCCATTTCCCAACAAAATAAAAAGACATATGGTGTGGCTCAAGACTTTTTCACACTTTATACCAAAGTTAAATTACCTATGTATGTAGCTTTAAATAGCTTGTTGTGATCCAATGGTGTTATTAGGCTGGATATGGGCCTCCCATGGCCTTCATCTACCAAATTACTGGCATCTTACGTTAATGGTTTATGTAAATGAATATGGGTATGTACAGTTAAATTACCTGGTTCTCATAAGCAAAGGTGGGTTATTTAGGACAGACCTTGATGCATAAATTCTAAGCAGATGCTCTCTCCATGCACAACTGTTATATTTCCATTGTTCAATATGTGCCCTATAAGCAAGCATACGAGACCTGTCCTTCAGCAGCTCATACATAGAGCAGTTGTTTGTATTCTTTGAGCAAGAAATACATCACCAATAAGTGAAATGTTTAAATGAAAACACATTTATTTGTATATAAAATATTAAATAATGCACTGGAGTTTAATGTAACTGACATACATTTCACAGAAGCGTCCTGTTTCATTCAATTAAGCCAAGGTTATCTACTTAGGGCGGGGACTTTTATTTCACTAACACCCAGAGTACGTCGTGTTAGTTGTTCTTAATCGTAGTCATTATACGTAGTTTGCATTAATGCATGGACTTTAAGTGGAATCAGTGATTATCTGATTGCTTTAGTATAACAAAAAAAATTTGTAGATACAAGACTGAACCTCACAAAGCAGCTTGCAACATAGAAGTAAATGTCAAGTAAAAGTTAAGCTAAAAGAGGAGCAAATCTGAACACGAGCTATTCTCAGTGTTCACAGTTAATGAATTATACCATTGCCAATTGGCCTCCCTATATATTCTTTAAAACAAGTACTATAAAAATCAGTTTCAGCTTTATAGTAAAAATATTTATAGCTCAAATATAAATATATAGTATGGCATATAAGTATAAACATCAACTATACAAGAATTAACCATAATTTATAAACCAATCATAAACCAGCCAATAAATATTAGTCATTATTATTCCATTGCTACCACTAAAGAATTTAATTGGCTATTAATTTACAATTTCAGCCTTACCTTCTTACTGTATATGTAATGTGCAATCATGGGAGATTTGTGTTTCCCAACTTAAAAATCATTTTTAGCTCAGTAAGGAAGACTTTCAAGTGACACACAAATAATGACTATTGTAAGAATATATTGCCAAACACATAACACCTGGTGTCACAATGCCATACTATGAAAATAATATAGGAAAACAGCCACAGTGACCCATGTTAATGTCTGAAATCCACTCTGTCTCTCACAAGTGTCTGAGGTAATATGCTTATTGTAGATTTATAAAGTGAAGCTGGAGATACATCTACATCCTGGTCACTCTTAAATATAACCACTACATCTCCTCTCATTGTTAGCCGGGCTTTTATTGGAAAATCACTCTGTTGCTCTTTATCTGAATCTTTGATCTCCACACACTGAACTTGCTCAGCAACCTTAAAGCATAAACGTGTGAGTTGATCAGTCCGGTATAGACCGGATTTGTAAACCTGCTTGGCAGTCTTTTTCACTTATACATGCAGAGTGTGTTGACCAACTGTATTATATGTATAAAATTGTATTTCAAAATGATGCACAAGATTTTACCACTAAACTTAACACAAAGACTGTGGACCATGAGGAAAAGCTAAGCGATATGTTATTTGGTGGGGAAGGAAAAAGTAAAAGCAGTTTTCCATCACAGTGATAGTGATAGGTTGGCAGATACAGGGATGAATACCACTCAGACTGTGTATGTGACAGGTTTGTGGTGGGAACGTCATACTCTCAGCATCTCCAGTGAGGTCATTACAGATGCAAATCCCAGTCGCAGCGGTGTTTTATGACATCTGTTCTTGTTCTCCGGGTTGGCCCCGGCAAGCGTCCCGTTGAGGACTTGCAAATCAAGACAGAAAACGAAAGATGGGCGGACAGGTAGGCCTGCTCAGCTGTCAGCGCTGTCCCCCGTTTCCCTTCTTTTCCTCTCCACTTCTTTCCTACTGATCACAGCTCTGCCATTTGTGCTCCCATCAGTCATTTTCATTGCCCCATCCCTCTCCACATCTTTCTCTCTCCGTGTTAGATGAGGACATTACACCCCAACCTCTGCCTGATACTTCAGCATCTGCCTTTTTCTGCCAATGGTTTTCTCCAAGGAGTTTGATGTTTTAGAGTGAACTGGGTCAAAGAGCTTCCTATTCCCTATACAGATGCCTGCTTCATGCAAGGGAAATAGACCATGGTCATTATGAGGTGACAAGCATGTAAGAACACACCTACAGCATAGTTAGGCGCCTAAATCACAAAATGAGGTTGAGTCAATATAGACAGAGTGACATTTAACTAATTCACTGCCATCTAAGAAATACATTTGTACTTTCATGCTCAGTGCAAACATTCAGTAAAGTTTCATCAGCCAGAAAGTAAGTTAGGTTTGAAGGTTAGGGGAGTGGATGATGGGGATAATATAGCTAATAATTAAAAATGTAGGAGGACACTCACAAACAAAGGCATGCTGATTAGACAGTCATAACACGGGAACATTGGGGAAGCAGTGTGGATTTCCCATTTAAATAATCAATATATAAACACGGGGCTGCCCAATTAGTTGTTCAGGATGAATCATACAGGAGGATAACTCAAACAACTCATGTACACATTCTTACTTTGGAGTGTTACCATGCTGAGAGTAAAAACCTGCCCAACTTTAAACCAGAAGACTGGCGTTTAAGTTTCATCTAGGACTGTAGGCCTAGACACTGGTCAGTCACCCTCCCAGTAACCACCAGTAACCACCAGTCAAAAGAATGTGTATTACCTGAGCAGTTGGCAAGTAGCACCACAGTACACGAGTTCCACAGCCCTCACAGTGAAAACCTCTTTGTGATTGCTTTGTTTGCTAGCAGATTCCCTATAGTGTGTATGGAAGAAGTCAAATTGTCTGCAAACACTCTCTAACTACAAACTGGAAATGCTGACTTTCAAAGAAAAAGTGTTGCTTCCTCCAATATCTTACTAAGGAAAAAATTCCCTACTTGCTGGATGTTGCTGGGGGGGTTGCTGCCTGGTCTCTAGGCCTCTAGGAGCTGGGAACAGGAGTGACACCCCATCTATATGTAGCTTAACAAAAGAACTATGGTATATATTTAAGAACTCCCACTCTAGACTGGTTTTATGGTGGATGCTCGTCACTGAGTTGTATGATAGTCATATTTGAACACCAAAACCAGCTGATTCTTATACACCCATGAAAAGCTCTGTTATGATTTTACTTCTTTTCTAATATGTAGGTCCCATCAAGGGAGTGTTTCCTGATTTAAATCCTCAACCAACAAATCAGCAAAATCAGCACTCCTGTAAGAACAACTCACAGTTGATACCAATAAAATAACAGGGTGTATTCAAAATATTACAAATGCTGCCAAAAAAAAAAGAAAAGGTGTATGATATTCTGTCACCAGCAGTGATTGCTTTTTTTCCTTTTTTTTCTTCTTTTTTTTGCTTGCTTGCTATAGCAACAACTACTCACACAGATCTACACTAATTATACTCACATTGTGAAATTCGCCATTTTGTCAGACAGCAAATGCACTTGAAGCATTACCCGCTGGGTTTCTTCTTTTTAACCATTCCTAAACCTTCATTTACTGGTTTAATTAGTGTCCCTCCTTTCTCTAAGGCCTTAATGCTGATCCCTTTCTACTATAGTGGCTCATTTCTACAATTTTCTATATCCAATTGTGGCTCACAAACTCTCAGACCTCCTATTACCTATTTCTGAATTTAGCCAGTGCTCTTCTGACAGTTTCAAAATTGCTTCCAAGAGAAAATACATAAAGCGAATTTTACTGGGTCACTGAAAAGTGTAACACCTACTGCTACAAATAGTGAGGACAGCAACGTTCATCTCACTAAATAATATTAATGATTATCTTAACTATTTTCAGATGTATGAGTAAAGAAAACGTTTGTACTTTATTGTTAAATTAACAGATTTTTTACATCGGTTGCATGGCCATCTCGAAGGACCAAAATCTTAGCCAAACAGGTATGCAGCAGGAGGGAGGAGTTAGACCTCAAGCAAATCATTAGATCCTATCTTTCTTTCTCAGTTTAAATGATTTAAATTTCTATAGATGCTAGCTTGAAAAACACAACCGTGGAAAGCAACAAAATCTGCGCTTTTGGTGCCAAAGCCCTGTGGCTTTGCTCTGTTTTAGAGCGCAGTTAAAAACTGACGAGTGAAAAGTGACATTTCTGTCAACCCTGGGAACGCCTGTAGCGTAGCTCAACATGCACAGACTTGTACCTGTAAAGTAAGTCAGAGGAAGAAAGAGAAGCCGGACAAGGAGGACACTTATCTCCACAACAGCAGAAAGACACTTTTTGGCAACAGAAAACACATGTTGTAAGTATGAGCTGCAAATTGGCTTCACGCTTCAAGACAAAGAGGTTGTCTGTCACTGAGCTTTTTGGTACTGTTGAATATTCTCACTGTTTTATTTCCCTTCCGGTCTGCTTTGTTCTTCGGTAATGACTGACTTTCTCTGATCTCGCCCATACAGAAAACATGTTGCTAAAATAAAACTGGGATGTGTTTTGCAGATGGTTCTCTCTTGTCTGCGAGTTGGAGAACAAGTGTTTCTGATGGGGCTCCTGTGATCTGTGCCGTTTTTATTGGAACTTTCTTCCTTTGTGTTTCTCAGTATGCCTGCAGCTCTCTTCCCTTCACTCCTTCCCTTCCTAAGAAAACATGAAAAAGGGCCAAAGACGAGCGAGAATACTTTGAGCTGAATGTGCTCTGTGTTCTATATGATGCACTCCAAAAACTGAGTGCCTGCATTAGGATAGCCTTTCTTCTGATGCCTTGTCCTGTACTTCTGAAGGACTGCTTGATAATGGTCGTGAAACTGCAAACAGAACTTAAAAATGCTTTTGTTTTGTTATGAATAATTTTAGGAATTGAGTGATTTAGAACGACAGTGCTTGGTCAAGTGAGCTTTTTACGCAATTATCTAACAGAAATATGTGTCAAAACTGTCAGTTTGAGCCTTCCTATTAATCTCTTACATGGCATTTTCTGCCTTCATTATCTTTTCAGCACCCTAAAAAAGCAAAAGGGTTTGAAAAAGCAAAGACAGCTTCTCATATTGGGTGTGCTATATGCATCTGCAAGCTACTTTGAAACCCACCTCCACCCTCATCTGTCGTCTCGTCTTCTTCTGGATGTTTACCATTAGCAATTACCCGATAGCCTGAATAGCCATCTGTTATCATTAACATAGAGGCTAGCAATGGTAATTAAATAAAAGAAGAATAATTACAGGTCAGAGATGGGATATTAAGCCATGACAGAGCAGATTATGGACACATGGAGAATCCTCAGGTTGCTGGCTGTGCAGAGCAGCAGGGGAACTGTAGCTGAACTGAGCAGAGGGTTCAGAGTGTGGAGAACTAATCTGAGTAAATAAAAAATAACATCTAGAGCACAGCAGCGCAATCAGACAGTTCTCAGGCCTGAAAAACAGAGCTGAGGATGCAAAGAACTGCAGACTGAGGCTGAGCAGTGAGCGATCCGGGGGTATTTTTTGTCTTTTTTGTATTTTCCATACTGGTCTTCCACAATAATTAAATCATTGAGGTGCCGGGTATTGTGTTGTTTCTTGTACCCTTTGTTTATCAGTAGGTTGTAAAATATATGCTATCTTCACGATTTGTGATGTTCGAAATAATTTGTAAAACGAATGCAGCTTTCAAATTGAATAGTAAATACTTATTTTGTAAAAACTTACTTTTAATTGGGGAAATTAGTTGTAAATTAACAAGTAATTTTATCAGCATTTGACTTCGTCACCATTACTTCTGTTGTTGAACAATGGGGTCAAAATCTTCCCCATGATATCAAAAAATGGTATCGAGGATTTTCCTGGGTATCTTATCAAGTCTGAAATTCTACTATTCTGACAACCCTAATGCACATTAAAGGACAAGGCGATGTGCTCTTCCCTTATGCTTTTCACTTATTTGGATTGAAGGGAATTAACCTCTGATTTCAATTTCAGAAACAAGCGTTTCATTTAAAAGAAAAAAACATTCTCCAGTTCATATGCTTACCTTCATCAAGGCATTTCACTGACGCTGAATGTTTCATAGAATTCGAAAAAAACAGATGTTATTCTGTTAACTAGAATCTAATGGAGAAATATGGGGGCAATCTGCTAGTTTGCAAGCAACACAAGTCTCCAGCACCTGTCTGTTATGCTCAGTCACCTGGGCAGCTGTCACAGCAGAAAAGTGCGTGACACTCACTCTGCAATGTTGGGTTGCCGCATCAGGCTGCTGGACTGTGCTGCCCGGAGCAGTCTTGCGCGTTGTAAGAAGTGCCTGGCTTACAGTGTCAGGCTGATGCTGCTGATTTAATGACATCCTAGAAAGAAAAAAATGCATTGACATCAGGAAGTGTTCTTGATTTCTATATTTCTCCACCCTGACACCTCTCTGTAGCCCAGTGTATGGGAAAATTATACTCAAGCACTGTTAAAGAAATTATGATGCCCATAACTGAGGCTCTAAAAACTGCCCCCAAAAAAAGCTCACAGCTCTGGTTGCCAGGCACCCTCTGAATCTGGACACAGGACATTCATCTATGATGTGCACATTTCTGAATGTGTATCTTTTAAAGAAGCAGGGCAGAGCAGTGTTTAAAGTGTACCCTCTCTGGAGCACTGTCTTCCAGTGGCTGCAGACACACCAGCAGCTTCTTCTCTGCTGCACCTGCTCCTCTCAACGCTTTCCTTTGTTCTTTTCTAAGTTCATTCTCAGTTTTTATTTTTTTACTCCAATCTCAAATATTAGTCTTTCGTTCAGCACAAAATTTGACATCGGAAAAAAAGACTCAAGTAACAATTAATTCATAGATGTTTAAAAATATATCACGTACAAATCTAGGCTTCAGAAATAGAAGGCCTAACTGTAATTGGCCACCTGGTTACTTGAAATTGTTAAATGGGACCTATTAAGCTTTATACATACAAAAGTTCCAACCTGAACCCCTAGACATCAGCTAATTTGTGTTCAGTCCAAATCAACTTTAGCACAAGCTAAAGCAAAAAGCCCCAATTCCAAAAAGACGGGGTACTGTGTAAAATGTAAATAACAGAATGCAATGATTTTTAAATCTCATAAACCTAAAATTTAATCAGAGAATAGACAGAATATATAAAACATATCAGATGTTTTAGGTGAGACATTTCACTCGTTCATAAAAAACAACAGCTCACTTTAAATTTGGTGGCAATGACACATCTCCAAAAAGTTTAGCATGTTTACCACTGTGCAGCATCGTAATTTGTGAGAGAGGAATGTTGAGAGGAATGTTGTCCTGTTCCGGTCTCACGTAGGATTCCAGCTCCTCAACAGTCCTGGGTCTTCTTTGCTATATTTTTCATTCCACGATGTGCCCAATCAGGTCTGGCTAAACAGGTTTGGACTGCAGCCAGCCCAGCACCTGGACACGTGTACTACAAAGCCATGCTCTTGTAATAGCTACAATATGGGGTTTAGCACTGTCTTGCCAAAATACTGTATGCAAGACCTTCCATTAAAAGAGTATCAAACCTGGATGGGAGTACATGTGGCTCTAATATACTTCTGAGAAACTCTCTCAGAAGAGAGGTGGGCAGATTGATCCAGATAACAATAGTATCAAAAACATTTAAAAGCATAAGCAAACTGGTTCATCTTCAAGTATTTATTCTACCTGTGTTAAAGAAATGTTCCAATAAAGTCTTTTTTTTAACACCCAAAAGCTTGTAAGCTTTAGTCTTTGCTCTCCCACTTTGTACTGTCAGACTAGTTTAAGAGCAAAGAATGTGAAACCTTTGCTATCATCAGAGCATCATATTCCTCCTGTCAGATCTTGGCCATTTTTCCTGTTTGTTCCTATTAGTGCTCCCTTAGATCACTTACTTTAAATAGTTGTAAACCTAATATAATTCTGCAAGTAATTGAAAGCCCACCCTGGGCTATGAATATGTATGCTGTAGTTATACACATAGCCCCTCATTAGAAGACCCTATGGGAATATGTAGTAGGTTGCATTAAAGAAAAATAGTATCTAACTGAATCCTGAGGAGCTGTCACAGATATAAATAGCACACATTTCCCAACGAGCAGAAGCTACTGTACCTGCCTGCTTACAATGCATATTTATATCTGTCATAGACATAATCTGTAAAGCAGCTCTTATGCCGTCCGAATGTCAGATAGCGTGACTAGGTCTTGCCAAGTATTTGATCCTGTGAGTCTGTCACTGAAGGAGCTTATTTTTTAATTTATTTGCTCTACTTTTCAGCATGTTCACTTGCTATAATTTCTTGAATAACATTTACTACTCTGACTTATTCTCATCTGGTTCCCTGCTGCCGCAACGACCCAGTTTGCCCACAAGAATCATTAAAGTTTCATTTAATTTAGAATCTCTGAACATGTCACAACGGGACGGAACGGACTCACGCGCAGGCTCTGGGCAGAAAACACAAAAGTCTTTATTTGCGACACCGGGTGCTCTATTTACAAAGTGGGAGGGGAAAGGACGGGCTCCGGGGGTCCACACACGAACGGGAAACAGACGCTGACAGTACACACGCTCCTCGCACTCCGTCCACGCCTCACGCTCCTCTTCACACTCCTTACACAACACGGTGGCTTACTCCACACACTCGAACACTCAGGCAACACAGGGATTGGTCCAGGGAATCTGTTCACAAAAACACGCAGGGATTACCACAGGAAGGTCACACGAAAGGCACAAAGGAGATGAACTGAGCTGGGGTTTTCACTGACGACTGTCGGCAACGATCCAGCGACGAGAAGCACAGTGTGGCCATCTAATAAAGGGGCAGGAACACTCTCCAGTGATGAGCCACAGGTGTGATGTGCAGCCAGGTGCGTGGGCCAAGGGCGGGAGCCCACAGGTGAGCTCCGCCCAGGCGGAGGGAGGAGGGAAAGAGAGGGAGAGAGAGAACAGGGACACAACAAAACATATGTAGCCAATTTGGATCAACCGGGTAGACACAGGGACCCTGACAGTACCCCCCCCTCAACGGGAGCCTCCCGGCGACCCA
>VVHJ01052545.1:0-13871 GCA_015107715.1 Tylochromis polylepis
GGGAACGCCTCGGTGTTCCCCCGGACAAGCTGGAGGAGGTGGCTGGGGAGAGGGAGGTCTGGGCTTCTCTGCTTAGGCTGCTGCCCCCGCGACCCGGCCCCGGGTAAGTGGAAGAAGATGGATGGATGGATGGATGGATGAACTCAGAAAAGTACCATTTGATTTTGGACCACTTTATAATGCAATCTGGAAAGTGTCTGATTGGTAACAGCTTCATTTTTCAGGATGATAATGATCCCAAACAAACTGCCAGTGAAGCAGCGTGGGATCATGTAGACAGAGAACAGAACAAAAGGCAGCCAGTATCCAAAGAAGAGCTCTGAATGTCCTCCAAGAACGATACCTGAAGACGACTTAAAGAAATGACAAGAAAGCTTAAGATTGTTCAGGCTGTGTTGAAGAATGAAGGTGGTCACACCAAACATTGACTTTCAAGCTCATTAGAACTAAAAACTCCGTTTTTGTCTTATATACCATATTTCCACGTGTTGTTTTATTTTTTTCACATTTCAATAAATCACTGCATACATTTCACATTTTCCTTGCAAAACATAAAGAAGCGAGGGGTGGCTCAGGACTTTTGCACACCGCTGTACTTTCAGATAAATGGCGAGTCTGCACATTTTTAGGTTTTCTTATTTCACCTAATAAATAAATATAATAAATAACAGCACTTTACTTTTTCAGATTTCTGATTAGTAACCGGGTTAGGTAACGTCCGCTGTGACGTGACACACGGTCACTGGAGAAAACACCGGAGTGCGCTCACAAAATGATGACCAAGCCTCAGAAAAATATGGAACCCATTAGCTTTTATTGTTATAGAGATTTTTACAAAAAAAAAAAGAAGAAATGTGCGATTCCCTCAAATACTTCAGAATGTTTTTCACATAACAGATTTGTGCCAAACACGTCAATTTCAGTTTCATCATTTTCAGACATAACAGATGATCTACAGACTTAGAAAAAAAAAAAAAGAAGAAAAAAAAAATCAAGTAAGTCACATTGGCATATAAGAAATCTGTTAAGCTGGATTGAGCAAACTTAAGTTGCTGTGTGTTTGGATATTTTAAGAAATGCTTCATATTCTGAGTTGTAAACTGTGCAGCCTATTGCATGAAAAATATGTACGAGACGTCAGTGTGATTTGAAACGGTGCCGTAGTGCATATGCCAGTATAACTGTGTGCATCTGTGTGGGAGCAGGTCTGTCTATTAAAGGCTTCCCAGTGAAATGAAAAGACACTCGATGAGGGAGAGTTTGAGCAGAGAGCCTGAGGTTGGTGTGGTGATGGCCGAGACGACAAGAAAACGTCAGATTAAGTCTGGATAAAAAGAAGCCCTAACAGTGATTTGTACCATCGCCTTCCGCCCTCGCTCCGAATTTCAAGCAAATGACAACATATTCCAGCAGTCAGTTACACAGTGGTCCCCTCGATTAACAACAAAAGACGTAAAAAATAATTATCACGTACGCCTGAAACTCTGGGTCTAAATCAGTCGGTAAACTCGTTCTCAAAGCCAAATTTGGCACGTTTCAGTGATTGCCTCAACATGTTTCAACACCCCACGGACCTCAAACGTCTTCCTGAAAAATCAGATGAATAAGTCACATTACATTAACTGATGTGAGGTCCCCTGAGGCGGTGTGTGTGTGTGTGTGTGTGTGTGTGTGGTGGGGGGGTTCATAATAATGCCTTTACCCTAAAGGGTTTCATTGATTTTTCAAAGGGCTTTTTAAAGTGGACCTACTATGCTTTTCCTTCTTTTCTGTGATACAGCTTATGCTACAAAGGTGGATGCTTTATTACAAAATGACCAAAGTTTGACATAATGAGGTCAGCAATTAAGCTCGAGCATCAGAGTGCAGTAAACTCCTGATTTCAGACAGATCTTTCTACTTCTGGCTCTCCAAAACGTCAGCTTCTTATCCATCTATCCTTCTAAATAAAGCCATCCTTCAAGCTTTATTTATTCGTCCTGTCATTGTTTGAATTTATACCCGAGCCCAATGTGTCTACACTAATCATATTGAAAGCGATCCAGTCTAAGCACGAACTGCTAAGCTGCAGATTTAATGCAGTGCTATAAGCAGAGCAGCCCTTCCCACTGCAGGCTGGGCAGTAAATTGGATTTTAATTGAAATCTGATTAAAACTGATCAGGATCAAACAATTAAAGGTGTACATATTTCACTAGTAAGTTCACTTCTCGTATTGTTTTTTTATTTAACTAAAGCAAACACTTTTTTGTACTTTTAGGTCTCTAAAAACCCAAACTCACTCCCATTTTAAAGTTAACAAGTTCAATCTTAAGGAACTAAAGGTTTCTGTCAAAAGACCACGACATCAGCGGCGTACGACGGAGGCGTCCGCCGGATCGTCTCTTTGGCTTTCCGCTGCACTCGTCTCTTCAGGAGTGCGAGTCCACTGTCGTCTGATGATGCCGTCTCACAGTGGACCGGCAGTTCTACTCGAGACAGGCTCTACAGTTAAAAACACCTGCTGGTCTGAGCCCATCTGCCTACTGTACCACCATGCTTCCCAAAATATGGCCACACCTCCTTATTTCCCCCCCCCCCCATGTGATCAATATTTAAAGTTCAGGAAAATCCCCAATAAAAACACGTTTTGTTTACATTTCTTTAAGTTAATTAATAATTGAAAAGAACCAGATTACAACTGTTAACATAATAACAGAGTAGCCATCTGTCCATTTCCTTCTACCTATCCAATTCAGGTTAGTGAGGGCGCAGCTGTCAACGGGCAAGAGGCGGGGTACACTCTGGACAGGTGGTCTAGTCTGTCACAGGGTTAACACAGAGAGACGGACAACCGTTCGTGCTCACATTCACACCTACGACCAATTTAGAATCATAAGCTGAGCTAAAAATGCAAGTCTTTGGGACTGCAGGATGAAACTGGAACACCTGGAGAGAAACCACAGAGAACATACACACTGCACAGAAAGGCCCCAACTCACTGGTGGATTTGAACCCAGGACCACCTTGGAGTGAGACACCACATGCCTCCTGAACCATTTTGGCTCCTCTATCATCAAACGCCTTTTGTTTATTAGCTGCAGCCAATCAGATAAAAGCTGGTTTAAAAGTAGAGGAACTAAACTGCTCGTTTCAGAGGAAGCGCTCGGAGGCTGCGCCAGTGCCCAGTGTAAGATAAATAAGGATTATTTCCAACTGTGAGCTGTGCAAAGCTAATACTCGAGTCCAAAAATAAAAAATGAGCATAACCGGTCCACTTTAAGGCAAAGAAGAATTGTCTTTTATGAAGATTACATTTTCATTTTTTTTTTTAATAAGTATTCTAAAATTGCTATTGCAAACTACAGCCAAATCCCCTCCAGTCACTAAGAAATCTTATAGTAATTCAAGTCAGTACAACAATTAACAGAAAAAACAAAAAACAAACTTTGAATCGCTTACCCATGAAAAACAGAAAAAATACAACAACAAAAAATAAAAAAATTCAAGGGCTCAATGTGATTGATTTCAATAAAAATTTGCGATTGGATTCAACAGAGATTGAACGCACCTCTTCCTGTGGAGTGATACAATATGCTACTTTAGGCAAACATTCTGTGCTTTAGCTAGCAGTGTTTCTTATTGCCACAAGTCACATTAGGAATGAGCTTGTGTTCACAAACGGAGCCCGCTGAGGGGCGACTGTGTCGGATTAGTTATATGACACTCTCTCTACGAGCAGCAGGTGTCAGCGTCTCTGAAATCTGTAGCAAACATAAATACACACCGAAAGGAATCGGACGTGCACTGTTACTGAAATGTTATGTCGCTCCCGTGATGGAGCGCTCCGTCCAGGTTTGGCTACTGCCGAGGGAGGGAGGTTAGGAGAGCAGCTACTCTGGTCAGTAAATACACAGACGGTACAAAGTAAGCAACATTTGAGTCCATTTTGGAGTGTGTTTTTCGCATATTAAAAACGGCAGAGCCAAACAGTCCCGCAGCACGTCTGTCAGCACTTTGTCTCCTGCGGATGGCTTTGCTAATCACATGCAAATGTTTGATCAATGCAGGTAACAGCCCTTTACACTGCAACCACACCGCGAGAAAAAACCGGATGCCTGTGAATGTGCCACAGAAATAATTTGTCATGTACGGCATCCACAAAGCGGAGTACCCAAATGTGCAATACAGCAGATCTCTGTTAGGATCCCCCGGTTTCAATAATGCCTTCGGAGGAGGAGGAGAAGTATCTTATTTTTCTACTCTGCAGCACAATTTGTTCTGATCTGTTCCACCTAATATACTGTCTTCTGACAATCTGAAACAGCAGTCATATAGAGAAAAGCAAATCCGATGTATTAAAATAAGGCGTGTGCTTTACTTAACCCCTTAACATGTGGCACTACAAAAAGGTTGATCTATGAAATAAGTTAAAATGTGTAACATACGGATAAACAGTTCATATTGGATGTTTTAGGACTAATCGTATTTGTGTCCTTATGTACAATAAAGTGAGGAACAGTACAAGGCACACATTTAACAGCTGAATTGTTACAAAGATATAAATAACCACAAAAAAAAAAAAAAAAGAGTAAAGAAAAGTTCATGAGTAGTGTGTGCTCTCCTCTAACTCTGTCCAATGTGCTTTCATCGATTTCTCTCTGCAGCTCTCTCGAGTGCCACCCGTGGTTGACCTGTCCAAGCAACCTTGGGAGCGGTGACACCTTAACGAGGCTAGCAGCGGTCAGTTGGATCACTGTAACGTGTGTGCGCGCGTGTGTGTGCGTGTGTGTACGTGCGTGTGTGTATTAAATGATGTCTACAAAGCTGCCAGGGAACAGTCCCGTCCTGCCATTCCTCTGCAGCGTGCCTTTGAACCAGCCATCTTCCCTCTTCCTATGAACAAACACAATGTCGCCCTCCTTAAGTTCCAGCTCTGCCTCGCTCTGGGGAGGATATGATACAACCACCCTGTACCTGAAAGAGAATAGCCAGGCAGATGGTGAATGATACACACTGCAACAATGACAATGAGTGTGTCCTGGAAACGGATTTTAAAAACAACAAATAACACGCACACATGGAAAAATTTGAGTACCTCGTGCATATATCCCACTCAAACTGAACTGAATTAGAAACAACACACCGTGGACACAAAGTTCTAGTCTAAACAGGCCTTTGTGAATCCGGCTGGTGGTATCGGTGATCTAGTTTTACAGATAAACGATAATCTGAAACAGTCCCAAGAAACCGCACATTTACCTCTCGCATATGATGGGACGTGCGTCATGCTGTTGAGATAAAAGAGAGGAGCAGGGCTGGCGGGGAGGAGGAGCGATAGGAACACATCCATCAAGGGGACTGCTCTTCCGATGGGAGGACTCTGGGACTGAGGAGGAGGAGGAGGAGGATGATGACGAGGCAGAAGCAGCAGCAGGTTCAGGCTCCAGGCAGCTCACTGGGCCAGAGGGAGGGGAGGTGTCAGGGCCCACAGCGCCATGTAGCACCTCTCCAGCAGCAGCGGCCTGCTCTGCCTCGAGGGTAGGAGAGGAGGGGGGCGAAGGGCGAGACTTCTTCTTATTGGAGGACAACAGCTTCAGAAGACTTTTCTTTTCTCTCTGCAAAATGAAGACAGACAATTTTTTGCAGCAACCTCTGAGGCGATGAGAAGTACTTTTCAGAAGCCGCAGACAGACGTAATCTAATGTTTGGACCTGTTCGGTTCTCCCTACGGAAACAAAAAGCTGTGGTGGGAGAAATTCCAATTATTATTATTATTTTTTTGAAGGCAAGGTAGCTGTGTAAAAACATGGCCTCTCTTTGTTAAGCAGACATTTAAAAAGAAATAACAGCCCTCCTTGTTGCTACTACTGGTGAATCGTCGCTGCACGATTATCATTTAAATAAGACTCCCAGGGCATTTCAATCATCTGCTACAAATGAAGACATTCTCCATTATGATGAAATTAACAGATATCTATTAAAGATACAAACAGCAACAGACAACTGGAGACCATTTTAATTCTTTCAGAGTGTCTAAAAACAAATCCAACCTTGATGTCTTTATCCAGTCGGCAGGCAGGAGCTGCACTGTTAGAGGTGGGATTGAGACCGGAGTTGCTCCCGGGGCCGACAGGCACGGCGAGGACAGGTACAGCTCTCAAAGTGTCACTATCCAAAGACGCAGCGCTGACATTGGGTGGGGTTAAGGAGGCAGCTGCGCAGCCCATTGCCACCCCGACTCGAGCGCAGCCTTGTGCAGGACTTGACCCGGGCTGCGAGCACACCGCGAGGTGTGGGAGATACGTCACGGGTGTTGCAGACTGTATTGGTGTAACTGCTGCTGTGGGCCTGTCCTGACTGTGACATGCAGCTGCAAATTCAATATATAAAAATTACATGTTTAAATCTGCCTTCATACAAAAGGACAAAATCCATTTTCAGCCAGTGAGTTTACCTGTCCTGACCGCGTTGCGAGCCTGATTCACGGTCATCTGGGAGGTGACGTGCAGTGGGACTTTTGGCTGCTGGCCTGTGGCTGTTTGAGCTGTGGTGACCACCGCTGCGGGCTGGGAGCTGGCAGGCACAGCGGCAGAGCATACAGTGAGCGGTTTGTTAAAATCGGGCCCTGAAACAATGGCTCCATGGGGAGCAGAAGAGGGGCTGACGATGGTGACACCTCTGCCTGCCTGAGTGCACAGACTCATGGGCACTTTGGGCTGGGAGCTCCCAGACGCTGTCCTGCGGGGAGAGAGGAGGTAGAGAGGTGTAAGACACAGCACAGCTTTATATGACGAGATGCATCTTTAGTGTTTAGTGTGCCCGGCAACTGTAGTGTGTACACTACAGTTGCCGGGCTTGGAGCATCCAGAATACCAATACATTAGGTTTTCAAAAAAGATGAATCACAGCCTGGCCGACTACGATTTCAGTACAGAGATTAAGTTTAAGATCCTGACTTTTTGATAGCAAAATATTTCAGTAAAACAGATTGCTCTCTCTAGTTTGTTGGACAGCTGTTGCCCCTAATGAGAAAGTTTAAATATTTCAGGATCTTTACAAGTGATGGTGAGGCGCAGCACAGAAAGTCCGGCAGGACAGAGCTGTATCCTCAGCAATGTCAGCAATATACCGGTGTGTTGTGGTGAAGACAGCAGAACCACACGGCGTAACTTTTGATTTATAATTTGATCCTCGATATCGTCCAACTGTCACCTGTGTTCAGTGTCTGAAATAACAAGACTGTGGGTACAAGCTAACAAAATTAGCTAACCCTGTGGGTGGCTGGGCTCAGCCTTAGACACAAGGTGAAGAGCTTAAAGAACCGAAGCGAGCTCGGAGTAGAGCCGCTGCTTCTTCGTGTCAAAAAGGAGACCGCTCATCCTCACGAGGATGCCACCTGGATGTTTCCCTTGGGAGGTTTACTAGCTGATAGACCCAGAACTCACTGGGGATTACACAACTCTCCTGGGCTGGCTCGAGAACACCTCGGGATCCCCTATGAGGAATTGGAAAACACTGCTGGGAAAAGGGAGGTCTGGAATACCCGGCTTAGCCAGCAGTCACGGTGACCTGACTTCAGATAAGTGGAAGATAATGAATGGACAAATAAAAATGTACAGCACTGTAACTCTATTTTTAGAAGGACCTCAGTCAGAACATGGAGCATCATTTCCAGACCTGATCCACCTCATAAACACTTTTCTGTCGATGATGCCTGGACAATGTTTTTGATTTTAGCGCCTGAAAGAATCTGCAAAGTTTTAAGTCTGAGTGTCTCTCCGTGGTTGTTTGGAACTAAAGAAGGTAAAGAAGGTAAAGATTTCTGGTCTTAAACTGTGACTAATAAGAGTCACAGTTAAGGTTTAAATTCACCATAAACCAAAGCCTTACTAAAACCTTAAATAAGGTCTGCAATTTTGTCAGTGCTGACAGACTGAAAACTGAATGCAGCAAAACAAAAAAACTCACATGAGGAATTTGTGCAGCAATCAAAATGTATTCTTTATGGGAATTATTCTTTGCTAACCTGGTTCAATAAGTCAGCAGAAACCATTTGTACAGAATAAAAGTCACGTGTGGCTTTATCAATAAAACAGGAATACACAGCATATTTTATACCATCAGCAAACTGGAGGAATTTTTATGCTATAGCTTTGCATCATAAACAAAAGGATGTGAAACTGAGTGCACCTGTGTGTGTGTGTGTGTGTGTGTGTACAGTATGCTGATAAGAATAAATGCCTGACCTGCTGACTGGGCTCATGTAGTTCCCAGGAAAGACTCCAATCTTGCCCGTGTGCATGGACGTGCCCTTGAACCAGCCGTCCTGACAGCGTTCCAGCACCAGAAACATCTCTCCTTTCCTCAGCTCCAGTTCATCCTCCTTTCGAGGAGTGTAGGGAAACATTGCCACATAGCTACATTAAAAACAAACAAAGATGAGACATTTACCAGACACATGGCTATCATGGCGGACTTTCTCCCCTCTGGAATAAAAGCATGCCATTTGCTTTGCGTTCATCCTGTCATCAGCTCCTCTGGGAGCCTCCAGCAAAGACAGTGCCCTCTGACCCAGAGAAAATCTGCACTGGAGGATAAAACAATTTGTGGGTCATGTCTCTACCGCAGCCAAAAAACAGGCCTCAGCTGGGATGTTTTCAGTCTGATTTCAGCGTTGTCTGCGAGGGAACATAAATGCACGAGTCTGACATGCATGCAAGGGCAGGAAAACAGGCATGAGTGGATCTAATTCTTATCAGGTGTGTGGTTTATCTTCAGGGAGTAATGAGGGTAAAAGGGTCAAAAGTCAGGGGTCACCGAGTGGATCGACCAATGGGACCCAGGAGACTGTCGCTCCCAGACGCTGACCCCTTCACCTGAGCACAAGCTCACACTCTGCAGACTCTCAACTGACAGATGAGGGGGAGGGAGGGAGAAAGAAGGGGGGGGAGACAGGCGAGGATTTCCTCCCTCTGATCCGAGCATATGCATTAAGGCCCTGGGCCATCAGTGCACAAACCGCTTGTGACATTTCACTGCACATTTTAGAAGACTGCATATTTTCGTGTGGGACTGTTTTTATTACTCACACTGTGGGTCTTTGTCTCCCACTTTGGTCGCTTATGCTGGGGGAGGGTCTCTGTCCGGCAGCCAGCGAATATGCAGCTCCACCGACGGAGGACTGCGGGGGAGGCGGTGGGGGTGGTGGAAGAGCATCCTACAGAGGAGGAAAAAAAAAAAAATCACATCATTTTTCACTATGTCACTTGTTTCCTCTCAGCATGCAGCAGAAAGATAAGAGAAAACAAAAAAGCAGAAGAAAAAAAAGAAGCCAAAAACAGACTGCACGTTGCATAAGCACAGAAACCAGTTTGTTTATGAGAAACAAAGGAAGAAGAAGAATGAGAGATCATCTGTCATTTGGGTTATTCCCTCCAGCTGTCAACAGCAGGGAGAGTGGTTTGGCAGCCTCCGTCGTCTCGTCCCCGACTTCCCATTGCAATGGAGAATCTCCTTTTCTGCTTGTTTGTTTGTTGCTAGGACACCGCATAGCTTGATGTTAAATCCATTGCAGTATTTAATTGGGAACATATGAAGTGAAAAGCATGTCTGTTGGCACACTTGAGAGCAACCCTCAAACCAGTCATGAGTAGATTCATCTTGACTCACTTGTTTTCCCTTGTTGGACGTCTTTAAGGTCAAAAGAGACCCCAGCTTTTGACTGGAGGCCTTTAGGGGATTTTCCTTGTATGTCTTTTGTGCTTCTAGGATTACAGGATTAAAATATAAGTCACCAACCTCCTTCGTCACCACACAGAGAAGAAGAACAATTTTAGAAAGAAATAGTGAAACATTAATAAGATTAATTTTTCATGTTTGAAAATTATAAACTTGTTATCAGATGTCTGCTTTTGTGTGCTGCCCAGCCACCATTGCACGCTACCTTAAAATCTGTTAACCACGGGTGGGGAAACCACGGGGCAGCAAACACATATTTATTCAGGATATGCTCAGTTGAGCCATATGGATCACAGCTACCAGATGCTTGACAACAGGCTCCCCTTCCAGGTCCAGGAGGAAACTGGTTTCTAGTGCTCACCCGAGTTATCCATCTCTTTGGTGGTCTCATTGGAGCATCTAAACAAGATGCTTTCTGGCTGCTTTCCTGTGGAGATTTTTGGGCATGCCCAATTTGAAGGAGACCCAGGATAGATCTAGAACCCACTTGAGAGATTAGATATTTTATGTGGCTTGGGAACGCCTCAAGATCTCCCAGGAGGAACCAAAAAGTGTTACCCTGCTTAGCCTGCTACCACCAAAACCCATCTTCAGATAAGCAGAACTGAATGGAAGAATTTGTCTTTAACAGCTCTGCGTTTCTCTCTTAAAAAAATAGATGGAAAATGACAATTTTTTTTTCCCCAACAGTAAAAATGACTCCTAAACCTTTTCAAACAGATGCTTTTGTTATCTTTCAATATATATTACTCTTTCTAGTGGAAATTTGTTCTTCTGAATTAAGATCAAACAGATTTAATTTGGGGTCTAGTGAAATTTCATCTTATTTTTTCCCCCTCTTCACATCACTTTGAGCTCTTCCCAAACCCTTTTATTCTTTCTACACTGCAAAATGGTGACAAAATGTCCTTTTACCCTGCGTGCATGGCTGGCATATTTTTCCTTATAACAATTGAACCTTGCAGGACTTACATATGTTGGCATTAACCAGTTATAATGTGTGTTCAAACTTTGGTTATGAATCCTTTTGTTTTCTCTTTGCCATGAGTCGTAGTTTTGGAGACAGTTAATCTGTGTTTATAAGTAGCTTTGGAAATAAAACACAGTGAATAATCAAAAAAAAAAGAAAACAACACATTGTTATAAACTGTAAAAAAACAAAAAAACAGATTAAGTCTCAGCGTGTTGGAATGATGCTGAAGAGGACTCGTATCCAGGAGCGAGATGACTCTTCCCAAACCGAATGCTGGCAGTTCTGCACAGCAGAGTAATAGCTTCCATGACACACTGGGGGAGGAGAGTGGCACTCAGACAGCCCTGCGGTGTGCGTACGGGCTGTGTGTATGTGTGAGTGTCGACGTGCGTTTCGGTTCGCTGCCGACGCTTGAGCTGAGATAATTAGGTTGCCTGCAGGCTGGAGAAATCATCTGTACAAAAACATCATGTTGGGTTCCCAAGTGAAGCGGAGAGCACAACCTTTTGTGTACACATTCCTGCTCATTCAGGAACTCCACATGCCAGAGCATACACACAGACAGACAGGAAGTGTACGTGCTGCTTTGTGTGGGCTGAAGGGATTTCTTGACATTTTTAGCTGTACTCATTCTCTTTCCCTCTGCACATTGGTGTTGTTGGAAAGTTGTTTGCAAAGTGTAGAATTATGAAACCATTATCGGCAGAGAATCCAGATGAACAAAACTTAACGTCTAAAAGATCCTGATATAAATGGAGGTCTGGCCAATCGTCGTCATGGGGAAAAGCATCGTGTTTTAACGCTCTGAGGTTTAAGTCCTTATTGATGGTAACCGTAAACCTACATTTTAATCCTACAGATGAAACAGACGATAACTTAGACCTCAGAGGATTACTGGACCAGTTAATCCAGTCGTAATAGAATAACCAGTATAATGTATACCATTACCAGATGATGCATGATGTAATGCTGTTTTGAAAGTCTGGAGTAACATAAGAGGTGTACTAAATGTTGGGCTTCTACCACTTTTTACAAGCCCCGCAGTACAGTCCGTCTAAGCTGACCCTCCGGTAGGCCTGATGGTGCATTCACACCTTGACCTTTATGTCAAGGCCACCGGGATTTGACCCATCTGAAATTTTTAGTAGCTACACTTAAGGTGTGAATGTGAAAATCCTGGGTGGCTTCCTTCTCCAGTTATCGCATTCAGAAGATTTTCAAAAACGACCCTGAGGTCGAGGTCACTGAGATTCAAACTCACGCGAGAGTTTTAGTAGATG
Source organism: Tylochromis polylepis (assembly GCA_015107715.1). Lineage (NCBI taxonomy): Eukaryota > Metazoa > Chordata > Actinopteri > Cichliformes > Cichlidae > Tylochromis > Tylochromis polylepis. The sequence continues at coordinate 11,973 of VVHJ01052545.1, forward strand.
CACTTATGTTGTCAATTTCAAATTCCTACGTTCGCTTCGTTTCCTAGTTGTCGTCTTCACAAACTTGGGTGTCCACGTCGCCCGCCTATCAGCCTTTTACAGGCTGAGGGGCAAAAAGGGGTTATGGTGGGTGGATCTCTTTTTACTACATTAACCAAGTGTAAAGAACAACAAGAGAACCAGTGATCATTATTAGACCGCTCAAGTCCCCCGGTAACAATTAACATTTACTTTTTTAAAAATTACTATCATTATTGCTTAAGACAGCATTTTGTATGAATTTTAAAGTCTTACCACAGGGATGGATGTGTAGCTCGTCTCTGAGGGAAATGTGAAGACGGTTGCCGTAGTAACAGGACTGCTAGGAGGTGGGGTCACAATTAGTCCAGTTGTGCAAATATGTACCTGTCAACAAAAGACAAATGTAGACCATTAAACACACCGCACCGACTCCTCACACACAAAGAATAGAAATGAGCTCCGGCTATTCTGATTAATTACACCTACAGGACGAGGACGTGTGTGTCACAGCTGATCCCAGCACAGCTTTGAATGTTAATAGCACAGATTTGGATTTTAGTACAGGTAAATAACCGCGTAACCAGCCTGGTTACATTTTGAATTTGACGTTTCAGTTAGGTGTATTGCTGTATATTTACTTCTTAGTTTGTCCTTTGTTCTGGTCATTTCGTTCTGTATTCTCGCTTCTAACTGTTTTCTTCTGTCTCACTTCTGTTTTCTTGTCTCCCTTTCTGTGTTAGGTATTTCATCGTTTTATGACTTCCCATTTTGTATCGGTAGTTTCTGTCACTGGGACCTCGTTTCTAGTTTTGCTTCCCCCATTTCATCATCTTGGATTTGTTTCAGCTGTGTCTTGTAGCCCGGTGTTTCCCATCTCCCCGATTACCTCTGTGCATTTAAAAAACCCTCAGTTTGCGTCAGTCCTTGGTTGCGATGTACCAATTTTTCACAGTTGCCTTCTGTCGGTTTAACTCTTTCCGCCATGAAGACAACCCTGGAAAAACCTCCCTTGCACCCTTAATGATAAGTTTAAACACCTCAGTGTACATCAATAAATGGTTTGCTGACCAGTGGAATGGTCTCCGGGGAGCTGCATTCATGACTTTGGACTGCAGCTGGTGGTTTTGCCTTTTGTTGTGCAGCCTCTGTGAGGTCTGCGTAGAGGGACATGAAGCAGGTTTCCGCCGCCTCCAGATTCATGTTAGAGTTTCCATCTAGTTAGCGACAGATCTCTAGATCTGTTTCAGCTGCAGTCCAACACAGGAAAGAGGAGAGACTCACTGGAAAAAGTGAAAACTTTGAAAGAAGTGAGGGGACTGTTGATAATAAGCCTTGTGACCGGACCCTGTGACAGCAAGGCTATCCTCCACCCTCCCGTGACCAGTGTTGGGCAAGTTACTTTGAAAAAGTAATTAGTTATAGTTACTAGTTACTTCTTCAAAAAAGTAACTGAATTAGTAACTGAGTTACAATATTATAAAAGTAATTAATTACTTGGAAAAGTAACTATTGCGTTACTTAAAAAAGAATGTGTAACCTCTGGGCTCCAGGGTATAATCGGCCGTTTCTGACTACTTCTGATTTGACCTCTACATTTCACCTTTACAAACGGTTTACCTCGCCTTGTTTGGTATCATTCTTTTCAGCACAACCTCACATGTGTGAATTTACTGTTATTTTTCCATTTTGACACACTGTATTTGATCTAGAATCAGACAAAAAACATCAAATCCGAGAAGAAAAAAGTGATGTTTTTTACTGTAACGACCACGAACATGTTTAACGAATCATTTTCATAACTTGAAATGCAAATATAAATTGTACATTTTAAAAACCTAAGCACAAGTTTTGCAAACAACAAAGTTAAATGCAGCTATT
>VVHJ01052546.1:0-15175 GCA_015107715.1 Tylochromis polylepis
AAAAGTAGCTGTAGATAATATTACATCTATGGGATGATTATTGGTAATTTTTTCTCTGATGATAAAAATTTTATTTGTAAAGAAGTTCATGAAGTCATTACTAGTTAAGGTTAAAGGGATGGTTGGCTCAATAGAGCTCTGACTTTTAGTCAGCTTGGCTACAGTGCTGAAGAGAAACCTAGGGTTGTTCTTATTTTCTTCAATCAGTGATGAGTAGTAAGATGTTCTGGCTTTACGGAGGGCTTTTTTATAAAGCAACAAACTATTTCTCCAGGCTAAATGATGATCTTCTAAATTTGTGACACGCCATTTCCTCTCCAGCTTACGAGTTATCTGCTTTAGGCTACGTGTTTGAGAATTATACCACGGAGTCAGGTACTTCTGATTCAAGGCCTTAGTTTTCACAGGAGCTACAGTATCTAGAGTTGTACGTAGTGAGGAGGTAAAATTATTAACAAGATAATCAACCTCTAAAAGATAATCAACCTTGTTCACTTGTCTTAACCAAAACTCAGAACGTCTTTCTAACAAAGTCTTCTAAGTACTCACACCGCTTCTAGTTTGGGTCCACCTAAGATTCTGGTTTTCACTTTTAGAGCTCTGCATTCCCCAGCAGGTTCCTGAGGTCATGTCATACAAGCTACAGAGCTTTTGTAGCAGTGGCCCCCAGACTCTGGATCTCCCTCCCACTGAACCTGAGCTCTGTGGACTCAGTGGTCTCTTTAAAAAGAAGAGACCACTGCTTACTTACTTCTTTAAAAAAGAAGTAAGCATAACTACATTTTCACATTTTTTTAATTTAAAATGTCCAGATTTTTAATTAAAATTTACTTATTGTTTATAATATTTTGCACAGTCAAAGGAGCAGTTCAGGACACATTTCACTGTGTGTTGTACTTGTATGACTATGCATGTGACAAATAAAAAATCTTGAATCTTGAATTAACAGAGAAAGAATTTCCACAGATTGCTCTCAGTGTTAGCACAGCAGAGAATAGTGATGTTTCCCAAGAGAAATTATTATAAAAATCTCTGCTTAGTGCAGTTTTAATAGGTTAAATACCACCTTTTCACTTACATATACAAACTCTCTCTTTCTCTCTGTTTCTTTGTTAACTAATTATTTATATTTCTTCATTTTCCCTCTGGTCTTCTCTTCTGCTTTTCCTCAGAATCAGATTACCAGTTTGTTTTGCATGGCTAATGTTATTTTTGCAGTTTCCTCTGAGAAGTTGTTTATTCCTGCTTTTTGATTGTTGTTGTTGGTGGGTCAAATTGTCAGGTATGTGCTCTCAAATGACTGAGGGTACCAACCACAGTGCAGAACCGAATTATCATCACAATTACAGGAAATGAACAGGAATTTGGCATCAGCCAGCATTTTGGTTTAGGAACTTCTCCTTCCCTCCCTTTGTGCCTTCTGACTCTAAAGTGCTTACAGCCTCACACTGAAGTTTGAGTAAATAGCTTTAGTTATCTGAAGCCTACTTTCCTGCTCTCTTCTGATCTTTTTATTGTGGACCTACATAACTTTTACCTGAGTCAGACAGCCTCTTAATAACCTTTGTGCCATGGTGGTGTTTTCTACAGTCTGTTGACAGAAGCAGATGCGGGCCACACAGAGTTCACAGATGAGTTTTTTGAGAATGAAACACGATTTCCTGGTGGTGAGTGGAAGCCTGCTGCAGAGCCCTACACAGACGTGGTATGCTATACTGGTCTCACCCACAGACATATAAACACACATTTAGCTTTTAAAGCACTATCTGAAATATTTTGGTGTCGATAACAGGACAAAGCCTGTTATTCATACTTATTTCCAATGGTATCAGTTTCTACTGTACTCTACAGCTGATAGTGATTGGACTTGTGACAGGTCGATTTCTTTGTGGTTGTATTGACATGACTTTTCTGTCTTTCTGGTACCATTTGTAGTTTTTAGTAGGGCTGCTAGTAATGATAAGGACACCACAACCACATTGAGCGTTTGGGCTGAATAAGAGCCCAAAAACCTCAACGCTGCTGCCCTGAATTTTTGAGCAGTTCCCATGAGTATTCAAACAAATGCAACACAGAGCTGTTAAAAACTTCAATAAACCAACTGACACCAGTCTAGATCCAAAATGACAAAATTAGGGACCGACTGGTATATAACATGAAGCATTAATAAAACCAGTAGGGTTTTTTAAGTTTCTGTATCATTTAATACTCTAACTTTTTTATAACATAAATGAATCACAAACTTTTTATTTTGTGTAGAATGGTGAAAAGGTTCAGAGCCCAGGAGACTTTGAGTGTCCACCTGGATGGACCTGGGAGGACGACTGGAGCTTCGATAGCAACAGAGCTGTTGATGAGAGAGGTAAGATGAACATTAAAACTCAAATACAGGCCATCAGTAAAAGAGAAAATAAATCAATAAAATAAACCTATCCAAGAGACATCAAAAACAACAGGAGTGGACAGAAATGCACCGGCCAGCTCAGCAACACCAAAAGGCCTGAAAGACCACAGAAGACATCAATTCTTTTCAGGGTTAAGAAAAGCAATTTCACCATCTCTAACCAAGTCAGGAACACTCTCAAGGAGCCAGCCACTAGGCAGTGTTTTAATTAAGAGATGGCTTCACGAATTTCCATTTAGAGGGTTTACCACAAGGTGCAAATGGCTGGTTACAATCAAGAGCAAGAAGTTCTGGCTAGACTTTGCCAGAAAACATCTAAAAATTGTATCCACAGATGAAACCAAGACTAACTTGAATCAGTATCGTGGGAAGAGAAAAGCATGGAGGTTCATGGTCTGAAGCATTTCGTGTTTTCTGTCAACCATGGTGGAGCCATGTTATTTAAGACATGGGTATATATGGCTGCTGGTGGAATGGAGTTTCTCAAGGCAAAGAACTGCCATATTCTTCAATGGCCAAGTCAATCACCTGATCTCCACCCAGCAGAGCACTCCTTTCAGGTATTAAATACAAAACTGAAGGCTGAGAGACCCACAAACAAGAAGCAGCTGCTGGTAGCTGCAGTAAAGACCTGACAAAGCATCTCAAAGAGGAAAGATCATTTGATGATATTCATGGATTCTAGATTTCAGGCAATTAATCAGAAGCAATCCTTATATTTAAAATGATGTTAGTTTGTCCAATCACTTTCAGCCTCTAAATATGGGGGACTGTGTAAAAATGTCTGTAATTCCTAAACAGTTAATACTACTTTTTTTAATCTCTTGAATTAAAGCCTGCATTTTAATTTCATATTGACTGTTTGACTAAACATCCCCTGTGGTGTATAGAGGCAAAATTTAAAAAATTGTCTTTGTTCAACAAGTTATGGACCTAACAATGTACATCTTCTCTTCCTATTGCTGTCATCTTACAAATAATGCAGAATCTAACTATGTATATATATTTTTTGACACTAGGTTGGGAATATGGGGTTACCATTCCCCCTGATGATAAACCGAAGTCCTGGGCTCCAGCAGAGAAGATGTACCATGTCCACCGCAGGAAGAGACTCATGAGAAAGAGAAGGAAGATATCTGAAAAAACAGCTACTACTGAGGTGAGGAAGACATAGATTGAGAAAAGACTAGATTCAGCACACAGGTATAATCTCATTGTGGATTTTTTTGGTTTTTGTCCATTCTATAGAGACGAGGATCAGGCGAAGGTTGGGAATACTCTTCCCTGATTGGCTGGAAGTTCCACAGGAAAGAGCGCACCTCTGACACGTTCCGCCGCCGCCGTTGGAGGAGAAAGATGGTCCCATCAGACTGCATTGGGGCCTCTGCCATCTTCAGACTGGAAGGAGCTTTAGTAGGTCTACGTTAAGCACTCTGAGTAAAACTGCTTAATATAAATCTTATTCTGAAATGACCCTATTCTGACGCATGTGCCCATTTCTGTCAGATGTAACATCAATTTTATTTCGGTTGTGCTGTGTTACTTTAAATTTTCTTAAAGTTTGCTCCAATGCTTTGAAAACTCTCCTGTTAAGCTCCTTTGTTTTGTTATCAGGGGGTCGATGTTGATGAGAAGGCCGCTAAAACGGGTGCAGCCAAAGTGTTTGGTGCCAACACACCCACTGTTTCCTGCCACTTTAACCGTAAGTAGCTGAATCAGATAAATAAATTCCTGTTTGTTGCTGATTAAAGGCAGAGTTTTTCTTTGAACTACATCCGACTGACTGCTCTTAATGTGAGACTACACTGATAGCCTGAATCCAAATGCATATACACGTCTCATCAGATGTCCCATAAGGGTTTTACCATTTCAGGAGTCATACAGTTTTAACGAAAATCATTTCCCTCCAGGGTCTTATATCTACCACCTGAGGGTCTATGTCTATCAGGCGAGAAATCTCTGTGCCATGGACAAAGACAGCTTCTCAGGTAAGAGCAAAGCCTTGTGATAGGCACACAAAGTGTAAGCCCATTAAGGAGCAATAAATAAAATCAACCATCAAAATCAACCAAACCATGCTTCCCAAAATTGTATCCTGAGGTACAATTTTGAGAAGCATGGTAATAAGAGTATTCTGGGTTCTCTAGATCCCTACGCCCATGTGTCATTTCTGCATGTGAGCAAGACCACAGAAGTCATAAAGACCACGCTGAACCCCACATGGGATCAGACTCTCATTTTTGATGACATTGAAATCTACGGAGACCCAGAGACCATTGCTTGCAACCCTCCTGATGTAGTCTTGGAGCTGTATGACAAGGATCAAGTGGTAGGTTCAGTGTTTAATCTGCTCAACTTCTGATCAAATTACATAATTGTACACACAAAACTGTGCCCTAGAAAAGCAAATTTTGGGCCCTAATTGACATAATACAGGTTTGGTAAGTCTGTACTTTATTCATTAGGGTAAAGATGAGGCCATGGGCCGCTGCACATGCTCCCCTGTGGTGAAACTGAACCCCAGTGGGGCTGTCAGTCCTAAACTACTGTGGTTCCCAGTCACCAAAAAAGGTCGCAGTGCTGGAGAGGCATTGCTAGCTGCTGAGCTCATATTGAAGAACAAGGTACAGAAAGCACCAAAATCAAGTGATTAAATTGTAACTTAACATTATGAAGCTTTATAAATGAGGTCCCTCTGTTCTTGTCTTCCAGGTTAATGATGGAGACTTTCCATTGGTGCCTCCTCGGCGGGGGGAGAATCTCTACATGGTTCCTCAGGGAATCAGGCCAGTTGTGCAGCTCACTGCAATTGAGGTATATCTTTAAATCATTCAAGCCCTCTGGTGTGCTGCCCTCCTTATCTGCCTCTACTAGTTTTTGTAATGTGAATATTTTTTTTTGCTTGTAGGTCTTGACTTGGGGGTTGAGGAACATGAAGACCTATCAGTTGGCCACAGTATCGTCCCCAAGTTTGATAGTTGAATGTGGTGGAGAGACCGTTCAAACTGCTGTGATTAAGAACTTCAAAAAGAACCCCAACTTTCCTGGATCAGTGCTGCTACTCAAAGTGGTACTAACCCTAAGTCTTCCTTGAGGGAATAACACACTTTCACATATATAGACTTTAGATATTTCCTTATTTGGCCTGTCCTCTCACTGTTCACTTAGCTTCTTCCCAAAGATGAGATGTACGCCCCTCCCATCGTGCTGAAGGTGATCGACCACAGACCTTTCGGTAGGAAGCCTGTAGTGGGACAGTGCACTATTGACTATCTGGAGGAATTCCGCTGTGACCCGTATCGTCTTAACAATGACATCTGCATGTCTGCTAGAGGTATTCACAGACACAGAAGTCTCACATGCGCATTTAGCTTCATAACATAAGTGTTTGTTATTTATATATATATATATATATTTTGCATTACCTTTGCAGTGGCAATGATGGCTGCTACCCAAGGAGATGTTGTCATAGACATGGAGGGGAGACCCATTGTAAAAACAGAGGTAAATAAAATGTTGTCACATAAACAAAACGACAAAAAAATCAAAAAAATTTTTTTAATGAAAATCATTCTTTGCTTCCATCTTTATAGCTTCAAGCAGAAAAGGTCAGAATTCTCTTGTCACACGTTGTCTACCAATGGATATCATGATCTATTTTAAAAATGCCAAATGTATTGATATTTGTTTTTTTATTGTGTAGGAGGAGGAGGCAGTAGACTGGTGGAGTAAGTTTTATGCCTCCACTGGGGAGCAGGAAAAGTGTGGACCTTACCTGAAAAAGGGATACGACAAACTGCAGGTGATGTGTTTTACACACGGTGAAAAAAAGTAATCTAATTTGATCTAATTTGTGATGGTTTTACAACCTACAATCGCTTAAGATTTTGCAGTCATTTTTTGTTAAATAAAACCAGTATGGGTGTTCTGTGAAGCCCCACAGCTAAGTGATAGACCAGTTTTTAATTCACTTGCTGTAACGAACAGTGAATTGTAATGCTTTTTGTGGTTTTTTTTTTAGGTATACAATTGTGAATTAGAAGAGGTTAAAGAGTTCCACAAGCTCACTGATTTCTGCAGCACTTTCAAACTTCAGAGAGGAAAGAATGAAGATGAAGAAGATGATCCCTCAGTGGTGGGAGAGTTCAAGGTAAAGAAGTGTGAAATTTTGTAAAATTTTAGGTACACAGCCACTTTCATTACTCCTTGTGTAACCTCTAGTGGAAATATTTTAGGAATTTCAGTTAAACTAAAACAATAATTTAAGGTGAAACAGATAGTGGCTCCACTAAGATTAACAGGTTTGCCTAACACATGATGGATCCCTGGCCAAAGAGGCCTAAAGAGGCTATAACTGTACTAGTGAAGAAACATATCCACCTCTATGCTATAGGTCCATAGTAACAGGGCATGTTTGTGAAGGGATAATTTACCAAAGAATGTGGTACTGCTAGAGCTGATGTGAATCTGTCACTTTATTATAATACTATATTACTGTAATTGTTTCTAAGGCTTCAGATGATTTCCTTGTAAGATATTTTTATAAAATATCTTTTTATTAACTTTTTGGCAAAGCGGGGAAAGTGAAGACACCTTAGTACCTATTTTTGGGTGGTATCATATTTGACTATAGCTCTGCATCCCATGTCCCACATTCATAGCCAGATCCATAAGTCCCAACCTGATTCTTCTTCAGTGGTGCCTAGGTAGCTAAGAAATAGTTCCCAGGTCCTATAGAATTGGAATGGTTTATCCTTTAAAGCTGTAGAAAAGTAAAAAATTAAATACAATAAAAGAAATTGCCTTTCAACTGCTGAAATGTGTGAATTGAGCTTCCCTAATTCATGTCTTCAACAACCCTGATACCATTGTGATGCCATTCAGCAAACCTGGCCCAAAGCCCAGGTTGGAAATCAGGGTTTCTGTGAATAGGAGCCTTCCAATTTCCTAACTTTATGAAAAAATGGTTTTAAAGAATATGTTGATTATCTTTTATTTCAAATGCTCAACATATTCTTTAAAACCACATTGTCTTTTACTAATGCTGCAGCTTTCCCTGGACTGATGTATACTAGATCCCTCAGAAGTTGTATTTTTTATTATTATTATTATTATTATTGTGGCAGTTTTTTCTCACACTTAGTAAAAATATAACTTTCAATTAGAAAAATAGACTAGGTGTGTGAAAATAACTGAGTTTTGGAAAACCCAGAATTTTAATTGAACTAAAAATGCTCTTCGCTTTGGTGGTGTACAGGGCTCATTCAAGATTTACCCACTTCCTGATGACCCAGGCGTGCCAGCTCCACCTCGCCAGTTCAGAGAGCTTCCTGAGAGCGGACCGCAAGAGTGCCTGATCAGAATATATGTGGTGTCCTGTACTGACCTGCAGCCTAAGGATACAAATGGCATGGTGCGTCTCATACATGAAGCTGCAGCTGATAAGCCATGTTGCTTTAACCCTGTGCAGATTTTACCTCACAACTTATCACAAAAAGAGGAATACTTTCAACATTATTTATTTATGCTTTCTCATTTCAGTGCGACCCATACGTTAAGATTACACTGGGGAGGAAAACAGTGGATGACAGAGATAACTACAAACCTAACACCCTCAATCCTGTGTTTGGAAGGTGATATGTTGGATTTTTTTTAATATATATATTTAATTATTTAGATACCTGCTAAGTTTAATGTGGGAACATAAAACATCGAAAACTCAAGTAGCTCACATCCTTTACTCCATTAATGTCCAGGATGTTTGAGCTATCCTGCTTCCTGCCTCAAGACAAGGATCTGAAGATTTCCGTGTATGACTATGACCTCCTGAGCAGAGATGAAAAAGTGGGTGAGACAGTCATCGATTTGGAGAACAGGCTTCTCTCTTGTTTCAGGCCTAGCTGTGGCCTGCCACAGACTTACTGTGTGTAAGTATGCACTTTAAGTGCACTTCAGTTGTTTATTTTCTTAAGTCTACAATTTTGTAGCTCTGCTTTGTTTATATCCAGTCATTTTGAAGGACATGTTACACATCAACATCGGTTCTAATGTCTTGCAGATCTGGGATCAATCAGTGGAGAGATCAGCTGAAGCCTTCTCAGATACTCCAAAATCTGGCTAAAGTGCGGGGCGTCCCTAATCCACGCATAGAGGGTGATGGCAGTTCATTGTCTTTCGCAGGAAGAGAATACCACCTGCAGGAATTTGGTATGGCCATTATTGAAAGCCCTGTTATCATATTAGCAGTAATGTTATTCCTTCTCTGTGCTGTCTCTATTGTCGTGTCCTGATTTCTTTTTTGCCTTGCTACTGTTCGAGGCTTTCTTACTGTTTATGTCAGTGATATTAACACTGACTGTATTCTTTGCAGAGGGCAACACTGTACAACAACACCAGCACTTGGGCCCGGCCAGAGAGAGGCTGGCCCTGCATGTCCTCAGAGACCAGGGATTGGTACAAGAACATGTAGAGACCAGGACCCTATGCAGCTCCCACCAACCAAATCTGCCCCAGGTTAACACCCATTCATGCATTTTGATTTGAACAAATTAGTTATGTGCTGCGCTTTGTTTAACCCATTTCCCAAAAATGCAGGGACGAATTCAGATGTGGGTAGACATTTTCCCCAAGAGGCTCGGTTTGCCCGGGCCTCCGTGTGATATCACTCCACGCAAAGCTAAGAAGTAAGAAACCCTTTACAAAATAATCATATATCCTAACATAATGCATCAAGGGGTGAAATATAATTGCATACTTGAAACAGGTGCTTCTTGCGAGCTGTCATTTGGAACACAAGTGATGTCACTCTGGATGAACGAAGCATCACTGGAGAAAACATGAGTGACGTCTACGTTAAAGGGTATATTAAATGTCCCGTCTCTCACTTTAATCCTTTATTTGTATTCTGCACTTCTACTGTGTTCAACAAGAAGGCAACATATTGCTTTTGTTTGTTCTTTAGATGGATGCTAGGAATGGAGGACCACAAGCAGAAGACTGATGTCCACTACAGATCTCTGGATGGAGATGGAAATTTCAACTGGAGGTTCATCTTTGGCTTTGACTACCTACCTGCAGAGCAGCTGTGTGTTGTTTCTAGAAAGGTGTGTAAAGCCATGGATGAGCAACAAAGCCCCAACTTATTCCTTGCTCATAATGTAACCAGTTATAATTTCAATAAATGAAATGAATTTTTATCTTTATACAGGAGCATTTTTGGAATCTGGACAAAACTGAATTTAGGATTCCTCCTAAACTGGTCATCCAGATATGGGATAATGACAAATTCTCCCTGGATGACTACTTAGGTGAAACAGTATTGTGTTTTCTCCAAATTTTGAAGCAAATGCCTTAAAAAGAGCCAACTGCTATAACATATGCTCTGCAGCTTTGTCAAAGAAAGACGTGTACATATTTTATGTTACAGGTTCAGTTGAGCTGGACTTACTGAACCTCATCCCGCCTGCGAAGACCCCAGAAAAGTGCAGCCTGAAGATGTTGCAAAGAATGATGGCATCACAGCCCAACTCACTCTTCTCCCAGAAGTCTGTGCGAGGCTGGTGGCCATGTGCAATTGAGCAGGATGGAAAACCTGTACTTGGTGTATGTTCATGTCTCCAGCACAGTCATTTGTCGATTTTTTTATTTATGTTTTTTTGTGGGATCCTGTTTAAGGCTGCGTTTTTAAAAAAAATTGCAGGGAAAAGTCGAGATGACACTGGAAATAGTGGACGAGAAGGAGATGGAGGAAAGGCCGGCTGGGAAAGGCAGAGAAGAGCCCAACATGAATCCCAAACTGGACCCACCCAAGTAAAAATATGTCTCTCCAAAGCAAAACTAATAACTGTTTTACGTTAATATGCTTAATTTAAAAATAACTCCATGTCTCCATTCAACAGCCGCCCCGACACTTCGTTCCTCTGGTTTACAAATCCTTGCAAGACCATGAAATTCATAGTGTGGCGCAGATTCAAGTGGATTTTCATTTTAGGAGTTCTTCTCCTGCTTGTAATCTTGTTCCTTGGGATCCTTTTCTACTCCCTCCCCGTAAGTTCACTCAGTTTGCTGATAATGAAGTCAAGTTTGTTTTGTCCATCAGAACCCTTAAGGTATTTTGTCTAAAACACTTTGGAGTTTTGGATACTGAAATTTAATTCAGTAGTTAAGAAGTCCATTTTTCTCTCTGCAGAATTATATCTCCATGAAGATCGTGAAGCCTTTCTCTTAAGGAGCACTGTAGAGAAGCTCTGTACCTACCTGCAGCACAACCTACAGACCCGCTCGCTGTCACCATTCCATGGAAATAAGCAATAACTGTCTCCACTGATGTCTTAGAAATCTGACACTAAGCATTTCCCTGTTATAATGACTACTATTAATTTTGTATTTTTTTCACTCTCAGTATAATTTTGTACCTCATGTATATTAAATCAAATTAGTTTCACTAACTTTTAAATGAAAAAAAGAACAACAAAAATGAGATTTCAATAAATTATATATATATATATATATATAATTTTATAGTTTGTATCAAAATCATGATAACATCAAGAACTCTGTCTAAACATGTTTGAAAGTCAGTCAATATTAGCATAACAGGTTTTTCGTGTTTTTTTACAGCATAAATGTAAAATGTCATGATTGTGCATAAAATTTTGGTTCATAATTTTCAGACAACACCTGAGTGCTTAAATTTTAAGTGAGATACCCAAATAAATATATACAGTTTTTTATTAATAAAATAATATTTTATTCACAGCAGTAAAATTCATAAATACAGTAGGTAAGTTTCCAAGTGCTTTTGTTTCTGATAGAATTTGATAATTTCTCATGAGCCCCCACAGACTGGTTGTTGGAGCTAAAAAAACAACAACCTGGAATCACCCTGAGGGTACTTTCCTGTGGTCTGTTGGTCGAGCATCAGAGCTGGTGGCACCAGCCGCCTGAATAATCTGATCAGGGAGGCTGGCTCTGTGTGTCATGGTCCGGGCAATGGGGGATTTTCCTTTTTTTCTGTCTCTCCTCTAAGGTGGAGTTGTAAACTGGATGTTTGCGTTAGGCCTGCCTGCTGAGGACAAACCACAGCTAACTTGAGCTAAATATTTTAAACCTGTCACGCTCACTGAGGTCATCCCCTCCTCCAGCTCGCCATGAAGCTCGACTTCAAAGCCTACCATCATGCTCACGCTGCAGAGCTTCTTTCCCACATTCTCTTCGAGACCATCCCGGTGCCAAAAAGTGATTTCTGTGGGTTTTTTTAATGTCTAAAATCTATGCTCATATTGATAAATAGTCTGATTGCAACTTCTACCTCTTGACAGAAATGTCCTTTCTGGCTTAAAATGGAATGATATTATTCACATGTGTTTTACTTATGTTTCATAGACTATAGACCAACAAGTCATTTACAACTGTTTAAATCATTTTTTGGCAAATACCAGGAGTCACTTTTTGGCACAACACTGGCCAGCAAGCTGGTGAGCCACATCCAGCCGGTGCCCTGTGTGGCACTGGGCCCCCAGTGTGATACGGGACACAGCCTGCTGGTGGATGCCATGAACCTTGATGCCATGATGCCATGACCTTCTGCCCTATCAGCAAACCACCCTGTAACCAGTGCACGCAGGTCTCCACCAGGAAGAGACTCAACATCGCAGGGCGTCTGTATTTCATCGAGAGAGCTCTGAGCTGAGAGCTTGGTGCTAAAAATATGTACAAATATGAGTGAAAGATGTAGACACCCCTCCAAAATGTTTAGGACATACTATTTCATAAAAAAACACATATTCTTTTGATTAATTTAGGGAATTATTTAGAGAATTACCAACACATATCGAACTGCTGTTTGATATCTGTGTTTTTCTTTACATAAATCTATACATTTCCTTCATACATTTCAAAGGAAACAGAAATGCAGTGCAAACTGTGGCATTTAAACCTCTTTTCCATGTCTAGTGAATGAAAATTCAAGAATTTCACTTTCTTAACAAACTTTGCACCTTCCCGTGATTGTCTTTGACTGATGGTCAGCTTGACCATCTTTAATAAGAGCTTTCACTGCAGATAAAAATTAACATCAAAACATTGCAGAGCAAATGTTGCAGAACCTTTCCCGCTCTCTTGCCTACAGGCTATAGTTTCAGCTGCCAAGAATGAGAGGAAAGGGCAGCTCACAGGCAAAATTCAGGGCAAAATGTACTTGAATGAACATATCAATTTTTCATTTTTCTCTCCACTCTCCTCTAGATAGATTTGACTCTGAGGCTGGGGTGTGCTCCTCGCTAGTTTCGCAGTCTTTAGATTCAGTTAAACCTAATAAAATACCCCTTTGAAATTTGATCTTTGCCATTTAGGTGCTACAGGTGAAAAATGCTGTCAGAAGCCTCAACAGGTGGAAGAATGGAACAACCTATATCAGATATCTGACTGTAATGAAGCTCACAGGCTGGCAGGGGAGGTGAAGCTTCTCTTTGATTATTTCATGGTAACTTTGACACAGACATTTCTCAGAAAATCTTTTCAAAATGTAATTAATAACTTACTAAATACAGATTTGGTTTTATTTTATTTTTCACTTGAAACCAGAAATGTCATATTCAGTTTCACTAAGGGCCACATTTGGATATCACTGTCACATCAAGGATCAGACAAATAAAGTTTGTTGATATTCATTCATAGTTTAGCCTTTTCACACAAAATTTGTTCTGGTGTAAAGCCTTTAACCATTTAACAGCCTTAATAACATTTAGTCAGGTAAAATAATGAAAAAATGTACTTCATCAAACTTCCAGCTCCAAAACTTTGAGTCTCAACTTGAAGAAACAGCATTGTGCATGCTTCTTTTCAGTTAGGAAAATTTCTCTGACTCCATATCTTTGCTCATGTTTGGGTTCAAATATCAAAACAACAACACAAATCATGTTCTTTGAAAGCACAAAGTGGCAGATGGATAAACAGGCAACTTTTTATTGTTGGTCAAAACAGAGTTACTACTACTTTAATACTAATCTAAAGTAAGGGTTTAAAACCCTTAAGGCCCAGGGTCAAGAATGGCCCCAATAAAGACTCCAATCCAGCCCATTAGACAGCTTTGGAAAATGTGAAGCAGGGCATAAATTTGAGCATAGTTAGTACATATTTTAGTATATTTTTTGTATATGTTTCAGCTTTTCCAACTGATAAAGACTTCCTCTGTGGCCATTCATGCAACATCGGTTTTTTTTCTCTACTATATCTACTATAGAAATAAAGTTTTAAAAAAATCTGCAAATTAAAAAACTTTGTTTTATAATACAGGACAGCCTGTGCAATGTAATTTTACACATTTATTTCTTATAGTTAAAGCCTCAAGAGTCACGTTGACAGATTTCTTTCACTTACCATCTTAGCATTTATTTACGTGTATTTACACCAGTCCAGCAGGTGGCGGCAATGCACTTGTAAGTTGGTTTGCCATCCGTCCTTAAAATCCACAAGAAGAAGAATAAGCATCTCGAAGTGAAAGTGAATAATGTGGAGAAAAATAGTTTCTATTTAAAAGCCTTGCACAAGGATATGCTTGTAAGTTACGTTTCTTTATTTGAATGACGACCGCACTGTTAGCTTGTATAGGTTAATCTGAGCTACAGTAATCGAGGCTAACGTTCAGAATTTATAGCCAATCAAAGCTAAGTTAGCTAAAGATGCTGTGTTTTTGCAGTGCGCTCAGGGTAGTAAGATAAAGAAAAATCAACTTGTTTTACCTTGAAAGTGACATGTCAAATGAAGAACATATACCTGGCTAGCTCGTCGTAGCTTTGTTGGGGCTATCAGCTGTGTGTGGTTTTTTTTCCGCGGTGTGCCGCCTTTGTCTGTAATTAATGCACATATATACAGGTAAAATGAACTGAAATCTGTAACTTACTGTGAACGTCTACCTACGACTATCTTCGCTGAAGTCACAGAATGTAATAAGTGGACCAAAACACATATTTAGGTCTTACTGTAGCTTCCACCCGGTACTAGGAATGAACAAAGTTTGTATTTCACTGTATTAGAAGTTATACATAACAAGGGCAGTATGTTTCTATTGTTTCTATGTTGTTGCTTACAAACACTGAATGTCATGTTAATTTCTGGTTTGTAAGGATTTCTTTGAACTGGTCTTTTAATGACTGTACAAAATACAGCTTTAATCACTTTAAAATACAAGAATTGGGTGCAGAAAATTTAATTGAATTTGGATTTTTCCTAATCCACACATGGTCAAAAGTATATATGCACAAGCTCAAATATATACATGCACCCTTATTAATATTTGATTAAATGTTGATTTGAGGTGACGTTGAAGTATATGGAGATACTCCTCCAGTCCATGGCAGTGTCACTGTGGACATTGATGCTGGCGTTCCAGTAGTTTCCACTTCACGGGAGGCTTAGCCTTGGTGGTTCCAGGGTTGTCACTGAACATCCTTACCAGTTCCTCTCTGACACTTTGGGTATATTTCCAGACCTTGGAAAAGACATGTCCACATAACTTGTACTTATGTACAGTTGTTTGAAGTGATGATCTTTGAATCTGCAGTTGTTCAGAAATGGCTCTAAGAGATCTTGCCAACATTCTCCTTCTTAGATCTTCCCTGAGTTCCTTGGACTTTCCCATTGTTCTTAGTATTGGTCAATCCAGTGAGTGCTGTTAAACAAATCCTTTTTATGCCAACAATGAGAAACTACCAGCTGCAGCTGATCATGATCATTAACAAGAAGTTAATATTCCTTGGCCTTGTCAAGTTA
>VVHJ01052550.1:0-13294 GCA_015107715.1 Tylochromis polylepis
GCAGAAGGAGGAGGACGACGACGACGACAATGACACCGCCGGTGCAAGCGGTCCGCCTGCACCGACCTTAGTGCTCTTTGGCTCCCACGGTCTAGTGCGTGACATTGTCTTTGTCTTTGTCTTCTTCTTCTGTCTCGTTGACACCTTGTCGGTGTAGTACGGCAAGCGCCCGGACACCGCCTCTGTAGCCAAAAACCACGATGTGCTTAGTACCCGCCATCCGCGCTCTTATCATCTCGTCGCACGACACGCTGTGCTTTCGCCGGGGTGTTTCTCGAACCCCCCCCCCCCCCCCCCTCCTTTCCCCGAGGGGGATTTCGTGACCCCCCCCTCCCCTCCTATCCCCGAGGGGGATTTCGTGACCCCCCCCTCCCCCCGCCTCTTCCCTCCTCCCTCCACTCGAGTGGGGGGGCGGGGGGTCCTCGTGACCCCAACCAACCCAACCGCCTTCCTCCCTCCGCTGGGGGACCCGCATCCCCCGACCCCGCCGCTCCATCAGGGTTAAATACGTAGCGCCGGTACATGTATACCGTTACTCCCCAACACTGCCTATACTTGAGTCAAAAAACCGTATCCAATAATGATTTCTTACATTAATTTAATATTTCTAAGAGCAAAACTTGAGAGAAATACAAATAGAAGATGCGAGGAATTGAGGGGGTCAGTAGGAGGGGGGGCGGGGGGTACGGTGGGTTTGGTGGTGTGAGGAGCTCAGATGATCATGTCCCAACAGGTTTATTTTGTTCATAGCAAAAGGTAAGGAATCTCAGACAAATTATGCATAGTCAATTGTAATAAAATATATATTTTTTTTCATTGCTGCCTGTGTAATCAAAATCCAGACATAAATCAAACTGAGATGCTTTGACATGACCTTAAACAGGCTGTTCATGCTCAAAAACCCTCCAATGTGGCTGAATTAAAACAATTCTGCAAAAAAGACTGGGCCAAAATTCCTCCACAGTGATGACTCATAGCCAGTTTTCACAAATGTGTGATTGAAATTCTTGCTGCCAAGGGTGGCACAACCAGTTATTAGGTTTTGGAGCACTTTGGAGTACTTTTTTGAATATGGACAGGTAGGTTTTGTAATTACACAAGTTATCTTCATCTAACATTAACTTTTTTTTTAATGATCTGAAACATGTAAGTATGACAGATATGGGAAAAAAAATTAAGAAAGCAAGATGGAAGGATATATTTTTTCACTGTACTGTGTTGGTCATAAAAAAGAAAAAAAAACAGTAAATTTAAATAAAAAAATATAAAATATTAAAAATATAGTTTGATACTCATTAAAATGGAGAATGTTAAAGGTTTAAGAGTTTAAGTGTAGAACTGTCACAGAAGAAATTTTAGACAGACTACGGAGCTCACACTAAGCAGATTTAAACAGCTGCCAACAGCGATTATGCAATATGAGACTCTCCTATGACTTGTGTCACCCCCTTCAAGATTGGCTCTGCTCTCGTAGACCTTTTGCCCTCAGGAGCAAAGAGTGTCCATCATATCCGTAATTATCTGGAAGGGAGGTCCATCACTATTGCATATTAGCAGCACACAGACGGCATGGCAGTAAATAATCCCATCATTTCACCCAGAGGAGGTCAGGCAGACATAAATTTAACACAGAGCAGTTTTACATCCTGGAGGGCATTGTAGGGAGGTTTCATCATCAGAAGGATTGATGTCTTGGATTTCCCTCCCTCCCTTCCACTGCCTTTCAGCCAAAGCCAAGAACTCATCCAATAAGTACAGGAGTAATTTTTTTGTTTCTTTGATTAATGTACATCTGAATTGCACTCAGTTTAGGACTGCTTTTGACCATTTTAATTTCCGAACTGGAATTCTACACAAAATGTTTTGTCAGGCAACACTTGACAGCAGACCAGCAATGACTCAGTTCTGATGCCTGACATGCTCAGCACTTAAAAATTATATTAGCTTTTATGGCATTTATGGGCTCAATTTGTATTTTAAGAGGTTTTTTTTCTTTTTTTACAAAATGAAGACAGCAAAGCTCGATTCTTCTAATCGTTATTCCATCAAACGTAATATACTATTGTATTGTGTTGGTGTATTTACAAGAAAAGTGCTTCTACAAAGCTTTCAAAATACTTAGAGTAATTGAAAATTAAGAGAAAAATGCAGAAGACCTACAAATGTGCTGCTTAAAAAACTTTGAACATCATAATATATTTCAGGCAGAGTCCTCGCAAAAGATATAGTGACTTTTCTGAGAAAGTCATTAGGTTTCCTTAGGAAATCTATTCAATGAAAAAAGTTGTACTGGAATGCAGTACTGTACAAAAGTCTTGAAATGAGCCACACCTTATTTCTTTATATTTTGCCTGCAAGGTGCCAGATTGTTTTTTGTTGTTGTTATTTGTTTTTTTTAAGTGCTTGAGCAATAGTTCTCCAGGCTCTCTCAAGTTTTCTTTAGACTCTGGCTGCTTTTTCACAAATTTTCAGTCCAGTCCTTGTATTTGATCATTTTCAGAACAATGTTTAGTTTATTTTGGTTTGCTTGTTCTTAGCAAAGGACCAGTTTTAAACTGTATCTTTAGTCACTTTGTTACTAGCAGCTTCTCGTTAAAAAAAAAAAAAAATTAAATCCTCATTTCTTTAGTTGAATCAATGAAAAATGCCAAAGACAACACAGTTTGATGGGGATAAAATAGTTGAAAAACGTATTTTTGTACCACCATACACAAGGTGTATAGTGTGTCATTTAAAAAATAAGGAAACTGGAAGTGGAGGACAAAACAGGAAGAGATGCAGCTGGCCGTTTCACTTGATCTATCCACTGTTTGGTGAAACCTCATCAGAAATAGTCTTAAGTGGAAGGGTGACTGCCAAGAAGCCATTTTTTAAGGAAGGGAAACAACAATAAAACAACTGGACTGGAAATCAGTGGCAACATGCTTTATGGACGGATTAATCCAAATTTAAGGGTTTTTTTGTTCAAAAAATCGCCATGTACGGAGGAGGTCATGAGAGAGGTACAACAGTATCTACAGTATCTATCTGTAAAACACAGTGGAGGCTATGTAATGGATTGGCGCTGCATTTCAGCCTTTGGTGTTGGGATCTTGTCAGAACTAATGGAAATATTAATCCTGAAAAGCATTGGCAGATTTTGATCCATCTACAACACAAGGAAAATGTATGGTTGAGAAAAGCTTCATATTTCACTATGTCGAGGATTTCAAACACACTGCCAGAGCAGTAATAGCATACCTGGATAGAGAGAGACACTGTGGGACACTGTTAGTCATGGATTGGCCTCCCCAAATGCCAGACATGAATATTCATCTTAAGAGAGCAGAACAAAAGGCAGTCAACATCCAACAAAGAGCTCTGAATGTTCTTTGTGAAGTCTGAAGAACTATTCCTGAAAACTACTTCACGAAACTAAAAGAAAGCTTGCCTATGAGAGTTCAGGCTGTGTTAAAGAATAAAGGTGATCATGACTGTGGTCATATTGGCTTTCAGGCTTGTTAGAATTTTACAAACTTTGCTTTTGTTACTGACACTGTATTTCCATGTATGTTTTTACGTTTCAATAAATCACTGCACCTATTTCCCATTTTCCTTACAAAAGGAAATAAGAGGTGACTCAAGATTTTTTCACAATACTGTATTTTGTTACACACTCTTGCTCACCCCCATTACATTTTATGAATAATCTGTTTTTCTTTTTCTGCCTCTTAGAGTTACACGCCTTTAAATATCCATGACATTTTGTCCTCTAATGCAGCTCATTCAAATTCCCTTTTGAAAGAGAATTTCTTCCTTGGCTTTTTGTCTCTCTGTTTGTTTTCCCCTGCCTGACATTTATAAAGTAAGAGCTTGGAGGATGCTGTGAACAGTGGAGAGTAGCTCCGTCTCCGGGACATTGAGCGTCCATGGTGCGAGCAGCTTCGGATCACTCACTTAAGCAGCTAACATTTCAAATGGGCAATAAAGAGAGTCCTAGTCCCTCTAGAACAATAAAACAGTGTTAGAGTCAGGGGTGGATGCACTGTAATACAGACAGATATTTCTCTGCCACTGCTACAGCTGCTGTGCTCAGCAGAAGGGGAAAGGCTGAATCAAAGGACGCTCACTACACCAAAGAAAGGGAGCGCTATTCACTCCAGCATTCAAGTTTACTCCAGGTGTAACATTCATTTTCTCTCCATGGATCAAAGGTGTATTTAGAGTGGGAAAGAGGTCATTAGGTCTTTAAAATAATCTGAATTTAATTATCATCTGTCAGTTCAGAAGCAGTGGCATAATTTCAAAATATAACACTCAATTTTTTTAACATGTACGGGGGGGCTGTTAATTTATTTCTGTCCCTCCAGCACAGGGATAAGAATGACAGTTAGGTGATGATCCCTCATGTCTGAGCCATCTCACGCCTCATTCCCCTTGAAGGAATAACATTGAACAGGGATTTACCCAAGACCTTGACTTGACTGCCTGCATGCAGAGAAGAGTGTGCATTGTCTTTCTTTCTTTTTTTGTAGAGCTGTGTGAGTCTTTGGTTTGTAGTAAGTAGAAGGGTCACCAGCCTTAAGGGTGTGCGTGTGTTTCTCTGGCTTCATCTTTGCCAGTTTTATGTGTGACGCATCATGCAGTCCTTCCAGAAATAAACAGGAGATAACTGAGATTCATTTGTTTGATTATTTTCTATAACTTGCTGTTTTCCAAATTGACCTCCACCACCAAGTATAACTGTTTGATAGATGTGCTTGATTACCAGATTTGAGTACTACAAATGAGAGGCCACAGTAACCTCAAGTTCCAGTCTCATAACTTCATATGTTATCACTAGCTCCGGTACGCGATTCATCAAAGCAGGAATGACCCCCAAATTGTTGTTCCAACAAGCTTCAAATTATCTTTTAACTTTTTTTTATGATGCACTGGATATCATGTGCCACTAGAGCAAACATTCCCAACTATCTACTCACTTGACTGAGGTTTATATTTGCTACCATGTTTAGCCATGTTTTACAGTCATTTTTTCTTAATCAAAAATAAAAGCAGATATTTGTCTCAGTTTTCAAGTTCAGATATTATATTATGTTATATTGAGCATTTTTTTTTTGTTTTTCTTCACTGAACAAAAAAAAGTTTTTCTTTCTCTTGCAGAAGAGACTTTATCCACACCTTCATTTTGTATATGTATACATATAAATAGACATATGCTCTTCTTTAATATGCACTTTAACACGGCAGAACACTGTGCTTTTCCTGTAGCCCAGTCGAACCTGTGTTAACTTTGCTGCAGTGACAGCTGGGCTAACAAATGTAGACATGCTTTGGCAGTGCTACGCCCTGCTGTGGGTTTGACATCAAAAGGAGACACTGGGAATAAACTTCTGAGTCTATTAAGCCCATCATTTCCCTTAATTTTGCATTTGTTAGCATTCATGGCTGTTGAGTTGTCGGAGGACATTAGGCAGTGAGATCCATCTCTGTATACTCTCAGAGGGGGATCTCCTGCTCTTTAATAACTGGGGAGGGATGTCATATTCAGATTTATTTATATAAAATTTTTAAAATGTTTTTTTTATTTAATCACTGTGCTTCTGACTTGCCAGTAGCCCTTACTTCTCATTAGCATCCTTATACTGCCAACAGACCAAGTCACGTGATACTCAACCAAAGGAGGGACACAAAAATAGCAAAGGGAAAACATGATCTTATTCTTTATCTGTTCTCTATTCGACACGTTTGTCACAACATGTGGCAGATGTGTTTCACATGATTATTGATTTCACTTAAGATGAATAAATGCAGGTTGCATGATTTCTTTGCGGTTTCTAAGTTTCCGCTGCACATCATTATTAGACAGAACCTTGCTGAGAATTAGAAAAGGCCTGGTTTGAAGCATGAGCGTTAATCCCATAGAAAAGCAGGACAGGAAGCTTGAGAGGGTCTAAATGGGCATGTTTACCTATTGTTTTCACATGGATTCAAGGATTACTTGCAATTAGTTGGACCCCCTGCACAGAAAAGCTGTCAGACAAATTATGCAAACAAAAAACGAATATTTTTTTAAATCAGTAAACACTCAAGGATACATGCACGCATGTACAGACACATTATCTGTCCCATTTGCCTTCGTTTCCTCTCCTCCCACTCGTAAATGCACAAACACATTAAATTCAATTTTAAGCTATTTGAAGCTACAATCCAAAGGCTTCCGCTTTTGCAATTGAGGTTAATCAAATGTCTTTTTCCCCCCATTTTTGTGTTCGTTCTTCTAGGCAATGCATGCACCATGTCAGAGTACAACAAGCTGAAGAGCATGCTGCTGGATATGCAACCGAAAGGGCTTAAGACTGGGGAGCAAAATCAGCAGCGAGACATGGAGGAGAAGAGAGCGCTGGTGGACACCATGTTTAAATACCTGGATGCGAACCAGGATGGTCGACTGGTCAGTGATGAACTGGAAAAGGTGAGTGTCAAGTTGAATAACACAGCTGTGTAAAAGAAGAGATACATGGCTGGGAGTGTTTTGTTTGCCATAAGTGCGTGGAACAGTTTTTATTTGTGGACTTGTCTCCAACAATTATTTCCAGTTTAAATGTATCAGTGTGCAAATTTACAAAAAGAAAAAGAAAATGCTGGCAGATTTTTTTGCCTTTAAAAAAAACTTTTTAAAAATAATGTTTTGGTTTTTTTAAATTCTATTAAATTATATATAATGTGATCCTTTACATTTAAATAGAAGCCTGTACTGCTTACAGTGGGAATTAGTCAACCACATTGTTATCTTTATCTGCATCAATGATCAGGACAGTGTGATCAAGTTACAAGTGAGAGTGGCTGGAACATTTAGTCATCTTGTTTAACAATAAGAAATAAGGCTGTCTTCCCACCTGGGGCTGATGGGAAAAATTTGGCATCGATATTTGACTCAGTTAAATCACAGTGAGCATCATCTGGTATCTTAAATTGGGCATGAGAGATGTGTGTTAATTAGACTCCACCTAGCCAGTTCTATGATATCAGTGACTGCCATTCTGCCAATATGCAGTGAACCATGTTAGCCATTGTTGACTTCAGACTGGAGCAGGAATTGATGTTTATATGTGAATTTTAAATTTGCTGTTGCTCTGGGCGTCCAAAGAGAAGGGTTGCATTATGGGTTGAAATGAATTCTCAAAAGTGCCTCAGTAATTAATCTCATGTTATCTCACTGTGGCTTTGTATTGCAACCGGTGTTGTCCAGTTTTAGAATTCCAGTGACTTCTGCCTTTTGTGACAGATCTGTATTGAGGGTCCACTAAGGAATTATTAATGCTGATATATGTCCACGGGAAAGCTTTAGAGTGGACACTCACATCCTGAGGAATTCATAAATTCTGTTTCACAGAGATAATGCTTTTAAGAATCGAAGATGAATCCCAGTCATCCCTCCAGACTGTCTCCAGTTTTGGATCTGTCTATTGTCACAGATGGTCTTGGAGGGTAAAATCCTGTACTTAGGTTTGAAATATTTAATTCAAATGCCTAAGGACAGAGTTATCTGTGACAGGAAAAACATGACTGCAGTCAGCTCATTCTGCCATGTGACATGTCCAGAACCATATAAAATCAGCTGGAGCAGATGAATGCTCAGCTGGAATAGCTTGGAATAGCAGTTTACTTTTTTCCATTAGATTTTGACCTAAAAACATATTTTACAGGAAATTTATTATTATTATTATATATTATTATTGTTGTATTTAATTGTACCTTGATATATTAAATCAAATATTGACTTGCTCTTCGCTTACAAATGTCTCCGCTTACAGATTTTAGAAAAATAAAGCCAAAATAACTAAATAAATAAATAGAAAAGCCACATACAAATTCCATTTCCAGAATATTTGTCTACCCATTTTTGTTGTTGTTGTTATAATAAATTCTAACCACATAAATACTGGGACTAACTAAAAAGATTAGGTGAGGTGTCCTCCATAAATGCTACATAAGCAGTCTAGTTTTCTAGCAAGGGACAGCATTTGATTGAGATAGAATTACACTGAGAAGCATTTTTTATTCTCTTATTTGTAGAGAAGAAACAACTTTAACAGAATAAGCAAGGCTGACTTTTTTGTTTAACTTCCTAAAACCTGCTAAATATCACCTACTCAAAAACGGTTCCCCTGATTGTGAAGTACTGCTACTACTGCAAAAGAGGACTCATAAATGACAGGGAATGGATGTGAGAGTGGTGAGTCTTCCCAAGGGAACATCTTTGAATTAACTCAAGTGCGGTATGCAAGAGTAGCAGGGATAGATACTCTTAAAATGGAAAGGCAATCAGTAGAGCACAAACCTGATGGATTACATATTTCATCCACTACCTTTAATGAGAATGGAAGTACACTCAGGAGTTGTGAGTTTGATTCTCTTGTTTATATACATTTGGTATTTAATTATGATGACAGCTGAACACTGCTGTTTATTTTTTTTTAAATGCAGAAAAATGGCAATTTCACTCCTCATAGCACAGCAAGTCAAAATAAAGCTTTCATAAAAAAGGCTATATTATAGGTTTAATCACTAATATATCATTTTTATAAAAGTAATAACCAGTGAATGTAAAAATGTATTGTTTTAATTAAATAGAGGATTCCGTGATTTTCCCCTTCAGTATTTGAAACTAGGCTATTAAAGTGATACAAAAAAGTTCAATGTGTACAGTATCTTTCCTTCCGAGTATGAATAATTTGGTTCTTTCTTACTACAGATAGCCTAGGATCATAAAAAGATGAAGGCAAGAGAGAAACAATAAATAAAGCCTAAGATATATAAGATATAGGACTATGGTACCTGTGTATTTTTCCTCCTATTCCTCTAGATGCTTCCTTTTGCTGAATGAATGGATGTATTCTGTGTTGTGTGTGTGTATATGTGTTAGATCTCCATGAAGGAGCACCTGGAGGACAGCCTGCTGGAGTGCACCATGCAAGACCTGCTACGCTATGACGACTACAACAATGATGGCCATCTCAGCCTTCACGAGTTCTACACAGCTTTCCGTAAATATTTTTTTGTTCTTTTTTTCTACATTTTCTTCCCTCTTACAAAAAAATACACAGTTAATCTGTTAAAATATGTACATATAATACTAACATATAGCATTTTGTAATCTAAACAGTTTATAACATAGAAATGTCCACTTTTCCAGTAAATGCGTCCATAAAACGAGCCACTTAAGGCCTTAATTTATTAAAAAAAGATGGCACCAAAAAAAATATGTGTAAGGTACGGGTGACATACTTATTGTCAGTACTTATTGTCAGAATTTCACAACCTCCGATTCAATCAGCCTCTCCACAGCAGTTATGAGGATAAAAGATTTCCTGGAACAGATAAATTGATAATTGCATCTGGAAGAGCTATAATAGCCTTTGGGGTTTAGGCTGAGTGGCAGCTGAGAACATGCAGGTTCCACTTTATTAGGACCAAAAATCACAATTCCATCACTAATGTTGCTATAGCACCAGCATGAAAATTGCTAGACACAGAGGAAACCTGCTGCAAATCTTGTTCTCAAACTGGCTTTCTAATTCGATCATTGTCTCATCTTGCGTGTAAGTTGAAACTGTTTTGAACTACGCTAGGTCCGTATCCAAAATGGTAATAAAGTTGATGAATCCAGCAGCTAGTTATGGCAGGTGGCCATTTCCAAAGCTTTACCTTTGGCTTGTGCGGGTCCATTAAGCTCCACCATTAATTTAGCCCCTTAATGCCTGGTTTTAGTGGAAGTCATCCTGTTGTTATTCGGTTACAGTCCTTTCACCTTCCAGATTGGCAGCGAAAAGCCATTGTATGGTATTTATCTACCTACAGGTTTGCCTGCAGCATTTTAGGCCAGGTTAGTCAATGCATTTTATGTTTGACAAGCAGCTGAAGAAGTGGGCAGGGACCAATAACACAAGCTATTGATCAGATGACACTCAAGGTTAAGTGTTGGGCTGCAGAAAGGCAACACCGAGGGGGAGCAATTATGTTTGAGTGGCACATCTGGTGTTCTGGATAATGTTGATGGTGTTAAATTGTGTGTGTTTGCATGTTTGTGTATGTGTGTGTTTCTGCATGCAGTCCGAGGTCTCACTGGTGGGTAGTGTGGGAAACCAAAAAGCCAGGAATCACAGGTGTGTTTAGCAGGGTGGGCATTTACAATATGGACATACGTTTGGAAAACTGAAAACGAAAAATTAACCTAAATGATGTGAGAAGGTATTTTTCCCACGTTGATTTTCCTCCGTGCAGCTAAACGCTTGATCTTGGGGCGAACATTTTATATACAAGCCTTAGTCATGTTTTGGGGATCATATACCTCAAAGCACAAGGTTAGAAGGCATATTCAGCAGTCTTTCTTTCGTTTTCACGGTTCTCTCTGTTGGTGCTTTTCTTCTCTTCTGTAGCTTTGATGTAAAAATCACAACCCTTTGGCCATTTTCCAAGAAGCCAACTCCAGCTTTACTGTTTCTCCCACAGTCTCTGAACTTGTTCTCTTATGAAACATAGTGTTTTTCTATTATTTTTATTATTTTGCCCCCCCATGTTGCCTTTGCCTTATACCCAACAAGTAAACCACCATTCAAAGCTCTGTCCTGCTGTCAGCTAAATCTTTTTCTTTTTTTTCTTTTTTTTTTACCACAAATTGAATATAAGGCTATATGTGCTTTGCTAATACTCCTTAGATGATTACATTCTTATTGATTTTACCTTCGTACTCTACCTTTTTACAATCCCAGCAGGGTTCTTTTTGACCTATTTTTTACTTTTCTTAACTGTCACTGGGTCCTGTCTTAAGTGGATCTCACTTAAACACCTATTTTTGTCTCCAAGAGCATAGATTTATAATTAAAATCAAAGAATAACAATGATTAAATTTACTGATGCATTGTCAGAAATGAGAAGCAGCAATCACATCTATATTTGTATTATAGTCAGTCAGAGCAAGCAGTGAAATCCTAAACAAGACATATATTCAGATGTACCAAAGTGAAAGTGGTCTCATTACTAAAAAAGTTCTATCTCATAAACACTTCACATTTGAGTTTATCCTATAATTTACTGCCTTGCAGCTATAGTTGGCTTTTTTCTGGGGAAGCTACCATGACTCGGTGTCAGTAGAATCTGCAGTTTTTGTCGTCTTGATTATTGTGTCCGTGTCCCATTAATTTCAGTTGTCTGTGCATAGACATTCGACAGGTCACTGATGGGAGACCAGTGCTGGTCAAGCTACCCATTGCTTTGCTCTGAAATCACTTACAATATGCATATTATTACACACAAGCCAAAATGTTTTTGAAGGTAGCATTAAAAGGTAAGCTACCAAATAGCTAGAGGTATATCATTATAGAAGGAACCTCTAATGTGTATCACAAAAAGAAATGCTTTAAAAGATATAAGATTAATATTTTTGCCGTTTTATGGTAAAAAGCTACTCAAGTTGGTATTTCAGTGCAAAGTTGTTGTTTTTTTCTGTTTTATTGCCTATTTTGCAGTTCACACCAATAATTCTGCGGTTTTGCTCAGAAGAGCCAGAAAAAGAATGACCTCTTGTTCTGCTTTACAGAATAATCAACATTCTCTTTCCCATAGAGCATATTGGGGGACAGAGATAACAGCATAATGGCTTTAAATTAGCTCTGTAGCCTCCTAATGGTTTAGGATTTCAACAGGGTTCTGTTTCCCAACATTTATTACAATGTCAACATTCTGTAGGAGTCAGTCGCTTGTACACGTGACCTTTGTGTCCAAACTAAAACCACTGTAATTACACAATAATAAATGTGCAGGAATGTGCCTCTTGGACTGTGCCAGTGATGCCGGTGCCAGGGTGATTCACATTACCTAAATGTTCAGTAAAAGACAACACAGTGCATTAGAATTGAAACTGCTAAGTGAGCAGGCTTATTGAGAGATATCTGTAGCCTGCAGATGTAATATATGTGGACGCACAAGGTCAGAGCTCCTGTGAGGATACATGTGTAGTATATAGAGCTGCCCTGGGGTAATACGTGGACTGCATGCACATTATGGCGAGTAACCTTTTGCAAATGTGGAGATTGGGATATGCTGCCATTTTAATTGTCCCATTTCAACTATTGTGGTTTTCAGTATAGGTTATATCATACATGGAGTCACCGAATGCACCTTCAGTAATCTGTGCATGCTTTTTTACTGAAAGGTAGAACACTAGTGTGATATGATCATGTGTGGATTCTCTACATTCCTATTAATTTTTAGAAATTTGCAATATAGTGTAACCTTTGTGAATTTGAATGAAACTTTTATGAGCTTATGTCTCATAATAATAATTATTAATAATAATTATATTTAGTATTTTTGTATCAAAAGCTGTAGTATTTAAAGCTGAATCCCTCAGAATATCATGACAGTCCTCCAATTTGATTTGCATTAATGGATGAAAAATTTAAAAGCAGGAATTTTGGAGTTCCTTCAGTCTGTCCAGAGAAGAGCATTCAAGCAACAGAGAAAGATAAACAGTCGTGGACAGAAACGTGCCTCTGCTCCTGTTTCATCTTGCCTTTTTGTTTATTTTAAGTCTTCATGACTGACTCTCAATCATCAAGAAAACAACAGGAGTGGACCAGAGGACTGATAGGAAAGTGAAGCAATGTGAGAAAGAAACGGCCAGTGATGGGAATAACGGCGTTAAAAGTAACGGCGTTACTTTTTCAGTAATTAGCAATCTAACTAATTACCATTTCTATTGTTACAACGCCGTTACCGTTACTAAGAAGAAAATGCAGTGCGGACGCGTTACTATTTTTCAACACACAGACGGTTGAAGCTGTCTTCAGCTTACCAGGAGCTGGGGTGGCGAAACGATCGCACGAGTGCTGCTGATTGGCTGGGGAAGAATAAAGTAGTCATGGTAAACCAATCACATGACCAATTTAAGATATCATAGCAACAAGATGCTATATACCAGTTTTTAAACTGTGTTCATAGGCCACGTAAAACCAGAGTCATGATAAAAAAAATATATATACGCGGTGTTTTTTCCTGAATATTATCGTCACGTTTACTGTCTAAGGACAGCGATAACAAGCACTCTGCTTACGACCCCCCCAAAAAAGAAAAAAGAAAAAGAAAACAAAACAAAAAACACCCCTTTCCTGTTGGTGGAAAAATACATCATGTCGACCAATCAAAAAATCATATGGCAACACGGCATTTCGTTGTTTTGGAAGTGGGGGAAGTTTTAGGAGTGACGGCGAGAGAGAGAGTTTTGTGACGTTTAGCGTGTTTGGAGTGTGTA